>WYDI02013605.1:0-82836 GCA_009867235.2 Psittacus erithacus
TTTGACGGTTGGGAGAAGGGGGTTTGTGGGGGGGGGGGGGGGGGGGGGGTGGTGGTGGGTGGTGTGGGGGGGGGGGGGGCGGTGTTCCTGGTGGGGCTTGGGGTTTGTTTCGGGGGGTGCGGGGGGGCGGGATTATTATGTGCTGTGGGCGCCGCTGCCGCTGAGAGGAGCAAGATGGAGCTGTCTGCAGTGGGGGAGCGCGTCTTCGCCGCCGAGTCTATCATTAAGCGGCGCATCCGAAAGGTGAGGGGCTCACCGGCCTCGGGGTATGAGAGGAGCGGCTGCGGGACATCCTCTGCTCATCGCTGTAGGGTCTCGGCCGCGCCGCTCGCCCTCCTACCGAGCCCCCGCCTCACCCCACACACGCACCCCCCCCCCAGCCGCACACCCCCTTCCCTCATCTTCTCTCTGTGTGTGTTGCAGGGGCGCATCGAGTACCTGGTGAAATGGAAAGGATGGGCCATCAAGTGAGTGCATCCCAATGGGGGGAGCCTCCCGCCCGCGCCGCCCTGTGGGGGCCGACCACGGGGCGGTGGGGCCGGCTCGGGGAGGGATGAGGCGGGAGGGCATGGGATGGGGATGGTGGGGGGCTCTGTGTGGAGGTTCGTGCACTAACCCCTTCGCTTGTGTGTGTCCCTGCCCTGTCGCTCGTGCCCCGGCAGGTACAGTACCTGGGAGCCCGAGGAGAACATCCTGGATTCCCGCCTCATCGCTGCCTTTGAACAGAAGTGAGTGCTCATTCACCCACCCCAGCTGGGGGCTGCAGCAGGTTTGGTTTGGGTGGGAGTGGGAGAGGCTGTTCAGCCTCTTCTTTTTTCTTTCTTTTTTCCCCTTTTTGTTCTTTATTTTTTGTTTTGTTTTGGTTTTTTTTAATTTTATACAGTTTCTCCTTTTGAGAAAAGTTTTAACTTCTTGACAAATTTGACTCCCTCAAGGGAACGAGAGCGTGAGCTGTACGGGCCCAAGAAGAGAGGACCTAAACCTAAAACTTTTCTGCTGAAGGTAACTCTTATTTAAGTAATGTAGGCCTAGGTAAATGCCTTGCAAACCTCGCTAGTGAGTGCCCTTGGAAGAGCTGGACTTTCAAGTGACTTGTGCTGGCTGCCTGGCTGGGGGGATGTGGGGACAACGCGATGGGAAAGCGGGTGGAGGGGAGAGCATGTGTGTATGTGATGAGTGCCCCAGCAGGACAGTCGGCACATGCGGATGTGTATGGTAAGGCTACGATTTCTTTTTCCAATGTCCTCTCTCTTCACGGCCTTCTGCTGCCGCAGTGGAGAGCTAGCTAGCCTTGCTCCCTCTTCCTTCAGCAGCCTCTTCCAGCCAGCCCGTGCCCTGCAACTTAGAAGCATGCTGAGCAATTGGGCAGCTGTGGCGGGAATCCCGCTGCCACTTGTGCTCCTCTAGTTGTGTTTCAGGATGTAGGTGATCTGTGGGAGTTTCATGGAAGGTTCATGTTTTGATTTGTAAACTACAGGCTTGTTTTGCCTTTTTTTCTGGGGGGGGAGGTGGTGGTGGTGTTGTGGGGAGAGGAGTGTTTCACCTCCACATAGAATAGTGGCTGAAGTTTCCAGTTCCTCTCTGATAGACCCAGCATCTCTGTAAGAAGCTGTTGTAGCATCTCTGCTGACAGTGAGGAAAGAGGAAGGTGGTCCTTAGTGCAGCTGCCCCCCCCCTCGATTTTTTACTCATTTTATTTTAAATTAAGAAATGCGGTAGCTGCATGACTGCTGTAAGAGCTCTGTGAATTTATTAGCTTACAAACTCCCTGCTTTGCTCTCTTCTTCCCCTTTTGTCTCCAACTGTGTCAGTATCAAATTTCAAATGAATGTAGAAACAACACACCTTTGTATGATTAAGACAGATGAGTGAGTTCATAGCTCCCCTGGTTTTAATCTGGTATAAAGCCCTGGAACAGCTAGGGTGGACCCTGTGGTAAGGCATCACTATCACTAAGTCATCCTATGGCTTTGGGCTAGTCATTTAGCCTTTGTGCATGTTTCTCCATCTGAGAAACAGGTTAATACTTTCTTTGCCTGGCAGTAGTAGGAGCTTTACTCAAGTCAGTGCAGCACTTTAACTGTATGAGCACCAGAAAGAGTGGCAAGGGGTAGGGTGTCACCTCTCCTCTGCTTTAAGAGGACATAATGAAGCATGCAGAAGAAATGCAGGAACAGGCATATTCCCCTGATGCCCCAGGGGACTCTGATTATCCTCAGAAAGTCCTTCTGATGGAACTGTCCTTCTCCCTCATTGCCTGTTTTTCTGCTAACAGTTTTCTGTATCTGCATACTGAGAGCTACAAACATGACTGATGCATGCTACCTCTTATGCTTTATTCAGAGAAACTAGACTAGTTTGGTTTTTGCTTTCTGGCAGTCATGCATTAAATGAAACCCTTGTGTTTAGGTTTCCAACAATGCAGAGGAACGCTTAAAGGGGAACCACCAGCTTAAAATGGTTCTCTGCTTGAACTGAAAAATACTGGTATTTGTAGCACTTGACATGGCTCAGAGTGGTAGAGAAGTATTTATGCTGTGCTTTTAACTTTACTGTGTGTAATCAGTTTCTTTTTGATTCTGAATGTGATACGGCAAAATCTATTGCCAATTTTTCAGTCATTTAAAAACCCCAAACCAACCTCCAAACTCAAAAATAAAACCCACTCGTTCCTCCTCTTCTCCTCTTGCCCTTTGAAAAAAAACCCCAAACTTGGAACACGAATGATTCAACAGCATCCTTTGAATCACACCCCTGACACGTTTCTGTGGCGCATCTTCCTTCTGCCAGCTTCTCAAGCACTGCTGAAAACCTGTAGGTTTGCAATGCTGGCTCGGTACTTTATAGAAGATGGATTGCAACAGCGAGTGAGATGAGCTCTCCTGAAGGCTGGTGCCACATTGTGGGAGAGGCTGGCAGGGCAGCTCTCAGAGATGGAGCTGGTGAACCCATTTCTGCTCTCTGACTTGCTGGTTTTCTGTGACTTTGCATCCCACCCTAAAAGTACCACCCCAGGCCAGCCAGCAAGAAGTAACTCTTATCTCAGCTAGCCAGCCCTATCTCAACTTGTCTGAGCTCTGTTTAGGCAGACCATTGGCAATGCAACTAGGGCCAGAAGCAGGACAGAGACCAGCAGGATGGTTTGTGTCATGTGCATCTCCCTGTCAGTTCTTCTGAGGTGCCGAAGGTGCATGTTTGACCTCTGCTACTCTGCAGCACCAGTGCTGCTGAGAGAGGAGCGTGATTTGATTCTGCCTTGCACATTGCTAATGATGCTTTTGGTTATTTTAGCTGCAGATTCTCTTGACGGTGAGAATTTCAGAAGCAGGGGAAGAAATTTGATTCTTGCATCCCAGAGGGAGTCTTTGGAGTTGGCAGTTAGAACAATATTCTTTTTGATATGTTAACTGAACAGATTAGGCCTGGGTGCAATGATGTTTAAGCAGGAGTCTGGCCTAAGACTGCTTTGATAGACTAGTCTGCCCTTGACTCAGTGGCTTGGTAGGTTTTTTCAGGTGTATCAGTACTTAAACTTGGGCTTCTGAGCTGCTAGTAAGGCATTGAAATAAGTGCTCTGATATACCACTCTGTCCCCTGGCTTGTGAGGATGATTTCGTTTGCAGCTGGGGCTAGGTTTATCCTAGGATTAGTTCTCAAAAGCTGTGGATAGGCACCCAGGGGAATTTTCAGAAAGCATTCCAGCAGGTTAGTGGCCCACGCCTTTGAAGAAGCTTTGAAAGGCTGCATCTTTGGCCACCTGCTGCCTTTGTAAGCCAGGCTCCTGTTGCTGAGAGCTGTCTAACATTTGCCCTTTCCATCAGACCGCAAAGGGAGATTACAGCCCAGGCTTTGTAATATCGCTTTCAAGATGGCCAGTGTTGAAAGTGACCCCTGCAAAGTTTTGGGCAGGAAATGGGTCTTTATCCTCTGCATACTGGGGCAAACTTTCCCACAGCTGAGACCAAGCTTGGCAGGAGGTTGTAATTCTTGGGAGGTTGCTCGTATGTCATAAGCTTTGTGCTGGATGTATGGGAAGCAGAGTCCTTGGTCTGAAATGGGCAGCTCTGACTTAAGGTTCTTACCTTACTACTTAGATGTCTGGCCAAAGTTGTCCTTGAGGACACGCTCTTCAGCTGCAAGTCAGAGTGGAAGCTGGTGTGAGGTTAGGAAGAGTCACAGCACATGCTTTAGTGATCTTCCTCTTTTCCTCTGCTCAGTTTGCTCTTTTTATGTTGCTTTTCCCTTGGCACTCCGCTGTGTGGAATGCAAAACTTGCCAACTAATCTTATGAAGTCTAGCAAGTGCTGTTAAGAGACAGACCGCTGCGGGCTCTCTGGGTGGCTAGCAAAGACCCCTGCTTGGGATGGCTGTAAATAGTAAGGTGAAAAGACTGGAGAAGGTTAATGGGCAGGGAGAGTAAAGGAGAGCCCTAGTGGGAGGGGGGGAAGAAGGGGCCAAGCAGTGTGGTGTTCTGTCACTTCGCCCTTCCTTGAACTCTAAAGTTGGAGTTGGATTTCTTTTGATCTCCTCCCTGTTCGTAAATTATCCCCAAGTGGTTTGAAAACAGACCATTCCCCTTTGTAGCATTTTGTTCCCCATCCAGTAGGGAAACTTTAGTTTATGGCAGTGTTGCTTGGGAGAACCATGCTATGAACTGGCTTGCTGTTGCCTTCTCACTTGGAAGACTGCAGAAGAAAGGGGGTGATAAAAAGGATGAATGGCAGCCAAAAAGGGGAAAGAAGAGCTTTTGCGAATGCTGTTTTGAGCAAGGACTGTAGGCATGTAGGTAGAGAATAAAGGACAAAGCAGAACCAGTAATAAGAGAGAGTAGCACTACTGTGGTGCAGCAGCAGTACTGGAAATGGCTTGATTTTGAAATAATTAACTAGAAATCCATTGCCTTACAAGGATTTTTTTGTCTTGTTTATTTCTGCTTCCAAATTGCAGAGATTTTGATACAATTCAGGTAGCAGAGGCTTTTCTAAGCACGTGTCCATGTACGTGCTTGTGTGCCTCAGTGTGTTAAGGGAATGAATGAACAAATATGCTTGCTGGGCCTCAAGGGACACTTATTCAGAAATAGTGTGGAATGGGGGAGATATACCAGTTCCCAGGAGCAATGAGGGAGAGCTGTACAGGCTAAATAAAGGTGATATGTATCCCAAAAGGGAAGAGGGGGAAGGGAAGCAATCCTAGCAATTGGCATGCTCTTATAATGGAGCACTGCAGCAAGCCTCCCAAAGCTGCATCCTGATGTAGGCTGAGCTGTAAGCAGAGTGAATTACTTTGTATACATGCTGAGTACTTCTCCAGCAGTGAGCAAAATCCTGCAGGTGAAAGCCACAAAACACAGAGCTACTTTCCATTTGGAAAACTTCTGAGTTAAGTAGCAAACTAGTGAAACAGCTGAAAGGATTAAATGGGTTTGTTTTTCAAAGACCTTATTCACATATGTCTCATGAGTGTGATGGAATAATGGATCTGTAGCAGGGAAAAGTGCTTTTTCAACAGATAAAGCTGAATGCTGAGTCTTCCCCAAACCAGAGGTAGCAAGTTATTCAATGTGAAGTTGAAAGTGGGAGAAGGAGAGCCCAGAAAACGTGCTGTCTTCTTCAGGGAAGAGACCTGAGCTTGTGTAGTTGATGCCTGAATAAACCTGATCCTGTGGTAGGAATACTGAGCTTCACAAGTGAGAGGGCTCTGGGGGCTGGTTTTAGATAAAGCAACTGATACTATTTTTCTTGAAACCGTACCTGGAAAAACAAGCTCAAGGTAAGCTGGATATTTGCATATTGCTCTTTGGAGCTTGCACTGAAACTGGTCACTGGGGGATAGCAGTGTTGCTCCAGGGGAGAATTGAGTGCCAGCTTGCCCTCTCTCTGTAATCTGGCTAAAGAGATTGATGCTGCACATAGTCTACCTGGAGACTACTGAAGCTGGAATTTAATAAATGCAGAGAGCTGAAATATGAGCTAGAAACAGCTTCAGCTTGAGGAAGTAACTGGAAACACAGACACATAGCAAGTAAGGCAGACCTAGTGGTTCTGGCACACTGGAAAAGCCCTAGCAGGGCTCTATGCTAGCTGCTGTGTAAGCACAACGCCCAAGACAGGTCTCTCTGTCAAAACAGGACAGGAGCTGATAAATTTGCACAGGCTGGGAAAGGAAAAATCAGCAGGACTATGGAAGTGGCTGGGCAGTGACCATCCCAGCATTATCCCTTTTCATTTAACATGGTTGGTGGGAAGCTGTGCTGAGGAATTTTGGGGTGTATAAGGCAGCTGTGGGTGTTTGTTACTGTTTCCTCCCGGCTTGAGGGAGGCTGCCGCCTTTCTCGCATGGGTGATAGAAGGCAGCGCTGTGGGCAAGGCAGCAATTAGACTCAACTTGGAGCAAAGTGGCGCAGAGGGGGCAGGACTCCTCACTCCGATGTGTGATTTTTGGGGAAGGGAATTCATCAAGATATGTGGTGTTGGTGGCAGGAAGGGCCCTGAAAGATGCCTGTGTCTACCTGCTGAGGCTGTGGGCCAGGAATTTTTTTGCTGCCACATCTCTCCTTCAGTACCCTCTGCCTGACTTCTCTGTCTTGCATTTTGGACTGGGACATGTTGTGCTTCCTTTCAGCTGAGCAGTGGTAAACTGGCAGGAAGCCCAAAGCACATGAGCAGCAATGCTAGGACTGGCTGTGGTGGGCAAGGAGTGGAAAGGAAGAATGAAGTTGTTAATCCAGGCTGTGCTGCTATGTAATGTCAGAAAGCAAACTGTAGCTTAGCCTGGTGTCTGCCATCTGCTTCAGAGGACCTGTGAAGAGGGGAGCAAGCACAGCCCTAGATGTGCATCTCTCTGTTCCTGTGATCTCCTCATGGGATCTCTAGGGTTTCCAAGTTGTAGAACATTGGGATGGGGATAGTTGATCCATGGTGCAGGGAGTTCGTCTGGTGCTGCTGCTGTGCTCCAGCGTGTAGGACATCTAGGACAAGAACTGTGTCTAACTGTTCATTTTCTGAGCAGTTTTGGCCATGGAATAATGTGCAAGGCTAAGCAAAGAGAAACTAGCTGAAAACTGGGATGCTTCCTGATACAACAGGGCATGCTGGGATTTGTCTGCCCTGAGGACACATCCCTCTAGCTGGATGAAACAACACCCTGTATAGCCCAGGGTTAATATGGAGAGCATCTGTGCCTGTCTTGGCATTGTGTTACTCATTCCTGGTTTTTTGTCAGTCAGCTAATAAAAAGTCTAGAGCACCTGGTTCAAATGAGCCTTCAGTCTGCATTTTCACATACAGCTGGGGAAGGAAGCCTCATCTTTGCAGTCCTTTTAAAGACAGGACATGAATAGTACTGAAGGGCATGATCATCCAGGATTAGCCAGGGAGGAACAAAATGTCTTCACTTTTGTTTTCTGCTCACTCAGGATCTTCTGTGGTTCCCATGGGGATTTCGGTGGGAGAAGAGGGGCACTGGGTGACAGCAAAGCTTTGGGGATGTCTAAGGCTTTGAGCTTATTGTGCAAGAGCTGGCCTGGGCCCCTCGCTTAGATGGGTTAGATCCCTGCCTTTACACGCACATTTTTTTCCCCAGGCGTTTCTCTGGTTTGAGGCACAGGCTGCAGGGTGACAAAGGAGATGGTGTTGGAGTGCTTAAGCTCTTAGCTGGCAAGAAGCCATCCCGATCTTGGCGTGTGCTCGGGGGCAACGGGATGAAAAAGTTGGGGAAGAAAAGTAGCTGTTGTCTATAGCATTGCAGTTCTTGTTGTGCCCACGAGGTGGGGAAAGCTGATCACTACATGGGTGATTGGAGGGGGCTCACCTGTCCCCTCCAGGCCCGAGTGACTTCTCAGCAGTGGTCACAGGCAGGAATTAAAGAAGGGGATGGTTTGGGCAAGGAGCAGGGTGCAGGTGGGAGGCTGAGCAACTGTGCTCTGACAAGGCTTGATGTAAGAACATGCTCTGGGTTTCCATGCCCACAGGGTCTTCAGGTCATACTGCCTCAGCTTACCAATGAAACTGTTGTTTCTGCTGCCAAAAAACATTCCCATCTGGTGCATGAATCAGGGCAGGTTTTGGCACTATCTCCAAGCACCAGAATTGCTTAAAAGTCGTTCCCCAGCCCTGGCTCTTGGGAAGGACAGACACTGAGCAGTTGAACTGGTGTTGCTCCTGCTCTGTTTTATTAGTAGGTTTCAAATGAGTGTGATGGTCAAAAGGACTAGACAGTCTGTTTGGAGATGCAGTTAAATATGACTTGAGTTGTAGCTGCTTGGTTTTAAATACTGTCTGACCCTTACTTCCACAGCAGAGTGAGGATAAATGCCTGCTTGTGGTCTCTAGTTAAAATTAAGCTTTGGATCTCTGCTTTTCTTGTGTTTAGCTAAGACAGCTCTGTTAGACCACTCTCACCTGCCTCCAGCTGTGCCTCCTCAAGGTCCCTGTCTGCCATGCTTTGGAGAGTAAATGAGTCTGTTTGTGGAAAGGAAAGAGCAAACTGGATGCATTGGTCTTCCTCTTCCCCTTGTACTTATTTTGTAGAGGACATGGTACAGTCCCCTGTCTTGGGAGTAGTATGTGATTTTGGATGCTAACTCAGCACTAACAGTCCCAGTGCTTAAAGAGGACACTTAGTTATTTGGCTGACAGTGGAGGGTTGTGCACGTTGCCTAATGATGACTGAGGAGTACCTTGGAAACCATTAACTGTAACCCTGAAACACAGCTGGAGGGTGGCAGTTCCCTCTTGTGGAAAACACATGTTAACAGGGGCACAGCCTAGGGAGAAATTAGCTACTTGGAAAGGATATAGACAGTACTTCCTGCTTGTGTGGGGGCTATGCCATAGCTGTCAATAGTCCAGAGGTGTGTATGCAGTTTTGTCATTAATGTGGGTATAAATGTGCCACAGCATTTCTGAGGTGGGAAATGCCTGATTTGAGACTTGGCTGCTCCTAGGCTGCCTCTCTGACCCTGTTTTGTTTTCTCTCTCCCCACCACCGCAGGCTCGGGCCCAAGCGGAGGCCCTCCACATTGGGGATGTACACTTTTCTGTCAAGCCTGGCTCTAGCACCTCCTCTCCCAAGCTCCACTCCAGCGCTGCGGTGCACCGGCTCAAGAAAGACATCCGGCGATGCCACCGCATGTCCCGGCGTCCCCTGCCCCGTCCGGACCCCCAGAATAGTGGGAGCATGGCAGGGGGGGCTGGCATCCGTCCTCCTGTCTCGCCCTTCTCGGAGACCGTCCGCATCATCAACCGCAAGGTGAAACCTCGTGAGCCCAAGCGCAGCCGCATCATCCTCAACCTCAAAGTCATTGACAAAGGTGGGAAACCAGCCAACAGCGCTGGGGGCCTGGCTCGGCCCAAGATCCCCTCCCGAAACCGCGTCATTGGCAAGAGCAAAAAATTCAGCGAGAGTGTTCTCCGCACCCAGATCCGCCACATGAAGTTTGGCTCCTTTTCACTCTACAATAAACCATCCACTGCACCTGCACCCTCTCTGGAGGGCAAAGGAGAGGCTGAAAGCTCCCAGGCAGCCTCATGTGGGCTCATTATGGGTTCCACTCCCTATGATGCCCCCAGCTCCAGCTCCTCCGGCTGCCCATCGCCAGCCCCCCACTCCTCCTCTGACCCAGATGATTCTCCTCCCAAGTTGCTTCCCGAGACCCTCAGCCCAGCCATTCCTGACTGGCGTGAGTCAGAGGTCCTTGACCTCTCGATCCCACCCGAATCAGCTGCCACCAGCAAGCGTTCTCCCCTGGGAGGCTGCAGTGGGGGGCAGACGCCCTCCTTATCCCTCTCTTCTACTGACCCGGAGCAGGAAGCCGGCGACTGGCGTCCTGAGATGTCCCCTTGCTCTAATGTGGTGGTCACAGATGTCACCAGCAACCTCCTCACCGTCACCATCAAGGAGTTCTGCAACGCGGAGGATTTTGAGAAGGTGGCAGCGGCTGGCGGTGGAGGAGGCAGCAAGTGAGCAGCCAGATCCCCCCACTCCAGCCATGTGGGGGGAGCTCTACTGCGAGAAGTCGTGGTGCAAATGGCTGTCCTCAGTTCTCTCCTTCTCCCCTTGGCTGTCCCTCTGCCCTCCCTGCCACCCTTCCTCCTCCTCTCCCCCTGCCCACTCCCTCTTGCCTGGAGGCTGGAGCATGTCAATGGTGAGGAGTTGGAGGCACCCACTCTTCCTGGGTGTTGCTGCTGCTGGGAGGAAGTGGGGAGGGTCGTGGTGGGGCTGGGGAGTGGTTGTTTGTCCTTGAATGTGGTGTTGTCCAACGGGTGGTGGAGCCTTTAGGAATGAGGGATGGGTGAGCATGTGTGTGCCTGTGGGGGTGGTGGGGAAGGTCTTCTACCTCCTCCTTCCCCTTCCATCACTGGCAAAAACTGAAGAGGAGCTCCAGGCCCTTGAGGGGAGGATATAAGAGGATTGGAGCCTTTGCCCATGCCCCCCAAGCCTTCTCCCATAATGTGCATGCAGTCTCTTCCATTCCTATGTGTCCCCTTGCCATGACACCGATCCTGCCATCTTTCCCCCTCTTGGTCTTCGGTCTGCATCTGGCCTCTCCTCTGCTGTCCTCATGGCCATTCCTGACTCAGATGCCCCCAGAGCGAGGGGAAGAGGGGCAGGTGAAGCATCATGCCTGGAAGGTGCTTGAGACAAAGCTGGGGTGGTGGGGGTGCCCCATGCAGCATACACCCCATATTGGCTTCCCCTTTCGTGTGACTATTGGTGCTACCTTGGCAGTTGTATGGGCACTTTCAGATGCCCTGGGCCCTCCTCTTCCAACTTGCTGAGCTTTGCAGGGGGAAGGGAAGGAAAGGGGAGTCCGATTCTGGCCCAGATCTTCCTCCTGGTGTTCATCACTTGCACTTGCTTGGGGGAGAGAGCATGAAATGTCCTTCCCTAGCCTTTCCATGGTGGGAGTGGGCTGTGCATCCAGCCCCCAGTTTGGAGGAAGATACACCAACAGTATGATGCTGCCCCAGCTGGGAGAGACTGGTCTCCCTTGCACATAAGCTTCCCCCCAGCTCCTTCAGAAGGAGGGAGGGATGGATGCTAAGGCAGATTGCTTGCTTTTCCGGCTTCCTTTCATTTCTCGTGCTCTCCCTTCCCTGTGGTGGATGTCCTGGAAGAGGGTTCCCCTCTTGTTCCAAGTATCTGAAACAGCCCGTACAACTGTCAACCAAAGGTGCTAATAAGAAATAACTCTCTCACATCGTATGCATGTGCGCTGGATCTCTTCCCCCAGAGCTGTGAACTGATCTAGAAATTCCTTCTCTTCGCCCCAGCAAGTAGGAATGAGCAAGATCATAGCTTACTCTTCCCCTGACCACCTTTGTTCACATCCAGAGTAAGCTCTTTTTGCCTGCCATTTCTGACTTGCTTCATTTCTGCGTGGGTCCTAAACTTCACGGCATGATGCCGTTTCTTTGCTCTCCCTGTTCTCCCTACTTGCACAGGACTCAGCCTGTAGGGGCAAGGGAAGGAGGTGCTGATCCATCGGTGGGAGAGCTTCACCCTCTCAGCCCTGTACCTGGTATTCAGGAAGGGGCAAAGGGGTGTCACTTCTACATAACATGCTGCAGAGGTGAAAAGGGTGGAAAAACTTCCCCATGCCAGGGCTCACCTACTTACAGATCTGCCCTGGGTGGGTGAACACAAGTGGAATTAGCCCCTCTGGTGCTTCTACACAAGGATGCTTGTGAGCTGCTGGTTCCAAGGAGTGTTCTTGTGTGGAGTAGTGATTTTGTGGTTGCAGCGGTCTGAGGATAGAAGGGAGGCAGTCTGTGGGAGAGAGGTAATATATGTTTGCCCAAGAGGCGGTGTTGGGGTGGTAGAGGGACAGACCAGCTTCTGACCTTAATATAGGGCTTCTGTGCCCGGAGCTTGTCTTTTCCCTGCCTCCAGTGCCTGGGTTGGTGTAATGCTGCCCTCCCCACAGGCTCCTTCTGCCTTGCGGCCAGTGGCATTCAAAGCCATGGGGCAGAGTGAGTTCACGCCACTTGCAGTTGGGTATCTGTGCAGACAGTCTGAGGGGGATTCCAGGTGCTGTTAGCACCACCCTTTGCACACCTCTTTCTTTTTCTTTCCTTGGTTAAAGAGCTCAGTGGACTCTTTTGGGATGCAGTTGCATTCGCAGTTGCATTCACAGTTGAAGCTGGGGCAGGGAGAAAGACTTCCCTGATCCATTAATCAAGCTAAGGCTTCCTGTAACTTGTTGGACTTGTGTGTGTGTCTATATTAATACCTGCCTGTATTTTTCGTGTCTTGATTTTGGTTTTTTTGCATCTTTCCTGTGCCTGGCACACCCAGGGAATCCCTTATTTTCGCATAGCCTGTCCATCTGACTGCAGCCTCAAAGATGAGCAGTTTGTAGACATGGGAAAAGCTAAGAAAATAAAGCTAGGGAAATAGCAAGGAGATTCTTCTCTCTTTCCCCCCTTCCCCTCTCAACTAGAATTATTCTGCGGCTGTGAGATAAGAGGAGCTTCTTTGTGGGGTGGATGCAAACTGGCCAGTCACTTTAGGTTGTTGAGTTGCTGTTAGGTGTGTATGTGGTGATGTGTTTTGTTTCGTGGTATTGAGGTTCTGGAAAAAAAAAAAAGCATTTAAGTGGGAGATAAAAGGGAACTTTAATAGGAAACTCTTGATGTGTTTTGGCCAAGATGTGTTCGCTTGGCAGAATTCTTTTCCCTAGTGTCTCTTGTATGGTGTTCTTTGGGGGCAGGGCACAGGAATTGCTTAACCGAAGGGGTTTTGCCTTTCTCTAGAGTGACAAGCAAGGGGACTGTCTGTGAAGAGCAAAACAGTGGGTCACTGTAGGGATACCCCGTGAGAATCCTCTTCCTGTGGTGAGGAGATGAGGGGACTTGTAGCAGAGGAACCTGTGCAGTATATCCTCTTAGTGAAGGAAGAAAGGAGTATGATCCAGCTTGCAGATACAGCTCAACTGCTTGTGTGACAAATATCTCCCTGGGTGATTCACCAGGTGGGGACCAAACCCTGAACCTCTGGATCCAAAATGAGGATCACATGCTGGTTTGAGTTAGAAGTTTGCTAACTTGAATACACAGCAGCCTCGAGTTCCCTCAGGTGGATGAGCCACTTGAGGCTGACTAACCTACCTTCGTATTCCCGTGGGTTGCACTCCTCCTTCTGAATTTTTGCCCTTACTCCTTAACGGAGATGGGAAAGAAGATCTATCCATGCCTTTTCAAAAGGGCATGGGGTTGAGGGAGGAGTTTATTTGAAAGTATCCCCTTCCCTTCCCCAGAACCCCTAGGAAAACAAAAAACAGGGAAATATTCTCTGTGTCTGTGCCATGTTTGTTCTCTTGTTGTCGTGTTTTTAGAGGAGATTTTATGATGGAGTGGAAAAAGTGAAATGATTAGTTTTGCATAAAAAAAAGAAAAGTTTAAAAAAAATTTCTACAGGGAGAGAGCGAGAGAGTTTAAAAATGATTAATAAATGCAGTGATTGCACAAACTGTAGTGGTAATAGAGATGGTCCTTAGAGAAAAGAGTATTTTGTAGTATCGAAGCATGTGTGTCTGGGATGGTGTTTGGCTTGCTTGAACTGGAGGGAAAGGCATTCTGGGACTAAGCAGCGATCTCTGAGCTGAAAAGGCAAGTTGCATGTTGGAGGAACCCTGTCTACAAACCCTTCCCGTCCTTGCCTCCCAAGTGTTGGAGTGAGTTCCCTTCCATACCTCTCCTGTGAGCTAAGGTAGAGTCTCCAAGTGGTTTTCCAGCTGAGCGGCCCTCAGAAATGGCCGGTTGCGTTCTGCCAGAACATTGATCGGGCCACCAACATGGAAACAGTTGACTTAACTTTGCATGCACAGCAAGCTGCTAAGATTTGGGGTTGTCATGTACCTTTCCTGCCAAGTCACTGTCTCTTCTCTTTTCCCTCCCCCATATCCAGCAAGGTTAAACATGGTGGGCTTATCTCCTGGGAAGCAGATGTGCCTCCCCTTCATAGGGTCTCTTAGCTTCTTCCAGTATTGCTTGGGGAGTGGCATTTTTCTGTATAGGATTCACCACATCAGTACAGAGAACCGAGTCCCATCTGCATGTAGTCCAGCATCCTATCTCTGAGAATGTTCAGATCTTCAGAGGTAGATAAGAGAGCTGCCTTGTGTGCTCCGAAGGTGCTTCTGAGTAAGGCATCCCCTCTTCTTGAGGCCAGCAAATGCTGGAGGCTTTGGGATGGGGAGAGGGGCACTTTGACGGGACTGTGTTTGAATAAGGGCTGTTGTCTTCTGCTCTGGCTTCCTGCAGGATTCCTGTGCATGCGAATGACTGCAGGGAGGAGGGAGGCTATCAGACATTGATGTCTGAACACAGCATAGCAGGCAGGGGATGCTAGGACAGCTTTTCTTGTCTGGACTTCTCTGGTGCCCTCGGCTTTATAGTGGCAGCTGATGAATGTCTCGATGATTCCCACAGCCTGGGCTGCTCTTGGGAACTTCCTCTCCTCTCTCTGCCCATTGAGCTCTGCCAGTGCTTCCCACAGCCTTCAGCTTGGAGCAGCAGCCTCCTGTCTTAGTGCTTTCTTTTTCTCCTCATTGAGCAGAGCAGGATTGGGGAGGTGTGAAGCTAACGAGGTGCAAGCTACTTTTGGGATGGAAAACAGAGAAATAGTGTGGTGAGCAGACCCAGCTGTGGTGAGCCACTACTTGATTTCTGTTTTCAAAAGAGAGAGGGAGCATTTCTCTCCATCTCCCCTTACTGAAGTTCCCAGGGTAATTTTATGATATAAAGAAAAAACAACAACAAAAAAAAGAACCCCTTACAATCCTGCTTTTTATCAGGTAGGAGCTGTCTCTGAGCTGAGTCTTCCTAGGGATTTCACTCCCTTTCCCAGACCCTCTTTGTAGAAGAGGTTTTGACAGCTCCCAGTGTTTGGAGATCCCTTTCCTAGGGACCTTTTGCAGAAAGAGGTTGCCATGCTGAAGGATGGTGTCCTGAAACCCCCATGCTTATGCCCACCACGGGTTGTGGCATTAGTGGGGCTGCTCAGGAGCAGGTCCTCCTTCCCAGGAAGGTGTAACAAACCTGGAGTGCGTGTCTGGCTAAGTGCTTATTTCCCCCTTTGCCTCCTTCCCCATTTTCCAAGACCTCCTCCTTGCCTGGTGCGTCTTTTTACTCCAATGTTGCTTGCTTTTGCTGCATTTTTCAATTGCCCATAATCGTGCGAGAGCTGGGATCTTATTTACTTTTGATATATAAATATAGAAATATAAAAGAAACCCTGCCCTCTTCCCTCCCCATCTCACCCACCACCCTGTGTGCAGCCTTCCCGATCTCTGCTCTGAAGATGATGTGCTGTAGAGGATTAATTTGGGGTCGGGGATTTGGTGCCTCCTGGGTTCTGTTCCTTTGGTTGCCGTGGCCTTTCTGCCAGCTGTGTCACTGCCCTGTGCCTCCATCTCCCTGGTGCAAAGGGCTGGAGGAGACCATCCTATTGAGGGTGCTGGCAGCCCAACTCCGTGGCATTGGCATGGAACTGGAGCAGTGCCGAGTATTGCTTCAAAAATCCCCCTCTCCCTGTCTGTGCTTCCTTCTCCAGGTAACTCCAGGAAGTATCTTTACTTCATTGATGCTTTGGGGTTGAGCAAAAAAGTGTCTTTATTTTCTTTTCTTTCTTCTGTTTTCTAGGTTCCTCCCCAGAGTGCAATGCGTATGGTTTCCTTTTGGGGGTGTGGATGGGAGATGTTGGGAGTCTATCTCTGTCCTCACCTTTGCCCTTCCATCCTCTACTTCTCTCCCCTTAAGATGCTGCCCTGTGTCAGGCTGGTGGGGTTCGCACCCTGGTCTCTGGGATCAGCAGCGTTGGCACCAGCAGTTTCACATCTGTTGTGTGGTGCATCTGAGGTGCCCTGTGGTGCGCCTTGTTTGTAAGAATGTCACAGGGCCCTGAGTTCTTTCTCCCTTTAAATTTCGCTGGGGGTGAAGGAAGGTGTAATTAGTTTGCTCTTCCTGTGGTGGTGGGCTGCCTCTTGCAGCTCTTCTTTCTCTTCCAGCTTCTCTGTGGTAGGAAACAAAATGTCTCCAGAGCTGTCCAGAAGCACAGTTCTTGGGGTGAGAATCCCCCTGCCTGGGGTTAGTGCTGTGCCCTCCAAGCACCCACCTAAGCATGCTGGCAGGGGCTGCGCTGGGTATGCAAGAATGGGGATGCCCCCTGCGCTCCCAGGCTGAGTGGAGCAGGGAAATGGACATAAAGCACTGTGCTGCAGCATAGGGAGTAAGTAAAGTGATGGAAGAGCAGCTGGATGCGGTCAGGGTAATGTCAGCTTCAGCAGCAGCTCAGAAAACATCTGGCACGAGGAAAGGGGCATGGTGGGGCCAAGCAGCTGAAGTGGTAATTCCCATCGCAGGGCCCTGGTTCTTGACTTCCTTTCTTGTTCAGCTGAGCACTTTGAGCTCGCACTAAACTGCAGGGGCATGGCTGGGTGCGTCAAAGCACTTTGTGGGGCTTCAGGGCCTTGTAGGGCTGGCAGAGTTCTTGCGTGGTCCTGAGTAGCCCCCTGGCTGCACCCTGCTCTCCAGGGGTGCTGAGGGTTTCCCTCTGGGCAGAGCAGCAGGTAGGTGCTCTTTAGCTGTCCTGGAGGGACCCTGCTGCTTCCAGCCCCCTAGCTGCAGAGGGGGGACATCATCTTAGGTCAAGTTCTCAAACAGAGCAACCACAAAAAAATAATACTCTTTAAGATGACTTTTTTCCTCTAGAAGAAGTTGTCATGCCTGCGCCTCCCCTAAGCTGATCAACTTGGTGTGCTGTCCTCCCCTCTTCTCCTCTCCCTGCTGGTAAGCCTTGTGTGCTCCTTAAGAATAGAGGACTCTCTATTTTGGGATTATATTTTGGTTCCCCTGTTTGTTTTCTTTTTGCATAGAAAGTTGTCCACTGGTGGTGGAGGACAGGGGCCTGCCTGATCTGTTCCTTCCTTTCACCTTCCCCAGTGCCAAGCTTAGGCTTAAATCCTGCAGATTTCTGCAAATTCTGAACTTGAAGCAGGCGAGTTACCCCACTGAGCTCTGTGGTACTTGGGTGCTTCAGGTTCTGCCTGCGCTTGAGTTTTGGCAGCATTAGAGCCTTACCCTTTCTCTTAGAGAAGGTCAGACCTAACTCCTAGAGTGCATATGGTTCTGGTGCAACCCATTTGTCTCTGTTTCCCCTCACTTTGGCATACAGAGTGAAGGTGGTAAATTTTTTTTAATTTAAGATAAACCTAAATATGTATCTTGTAATTTTTTTTTTTTAATTTTTAAAAAATGCATTTAAGGATTGTGCACCGATGAATTGTATATCTATATATTTTTTTGTCTTGAAATTTTCATTTTAAATATAGTGTTTGTTCAGGTTTTTGGTTTTGGTTTTTGTTGTTGTTTTTAATCCAGTTCCCAGCTGGCTAAACTCTGTCGAGAGCGGATGGGTGGGAGGCAAAGCCACTGGAGGGGTGATCGGATCGCCCCTTCGCCTGGCGCTTCCCACAAGAAAATGGTTTGCTCCAGGTTTGGGGGTGGGGATTGTGCTAATTACTCTTGTATTCTTGTACATTTTGTTCTATCTGCTGCTCCTGAATATTGTATCAATGCCAGAAATGGGGAGATAAAAATTAAAAACAAAAAAAAATTAACCCCCAATAAATTGTTACATTCCAGACCCTGTTGTCTTTGCTTCCTTTGTAGGGCTGTGACCTGCTCTGGGTGTAAGAAGCGGCCTGTGGAGCTGGTAGCTGAGATACTGAAATGCTTAATACCTTCTTGAGTGGTTTCACATCTAGCTGGAGACAGGTCACTAGTGGTGTCCCTTGGGGCTCCATGTTAGGGCCAGTGAAGATCATTAATCTTCATTAATGATCTGGATGAGGGGATTGGTGTCATCTGCAAATTTACTGAGGGTGCACTCAGATAGGGTGGGAGTGTTGCTCTGCTGAAGGGTAGGAAGGCTCTGTAGAGGGATCTGGACAGGCTGGGTTGATAGGCCAAGGCCACCTGTATGAGGTTCAATAAGGCCAGGTACCATGTCCTGCACTTGAATCACAACCCCATGCAGTGCTACAGGCTTGGGGAAGAGTGGCTGGAAAGCTGCTTGTGGAAAAGGACTTGGAGGTGATGGTTGATGAAGCTGAACAGGAATAGCTTGTGCTCAGGCAGCCAAGAAAGCCAACGGTGTCCTGGCTGTACCAGCAATGATGTGGCAGCAGAGCCAAAGCAGCGATACCCACCCTGGGCATGGATGAGGCTGTACCTCAAATCCTGTGTTCAGTTCTGGGCCCCTCACTACAAGGGAGACATTGAGGTGTTGGAACAGGTCCAGAGAAGGGCAATGAAGCTGTGAAGGGCCTGGAGCACAAGTGGGATGAGGAACGGCTGAGGGAACTGGGGTGTTTAGTCTGGAGAAGAGAAGGCTCAGGGGGGACCTTACCGCTCTCCACAACTGCCTGAAAGGAGGATGGAGAGAGGTGGGGTCAATCTCTTCTCCCAAGTAACAACTGTTAGGACAGGAGGAAATGGCCTCAAGCTGCACCAAGGGAGGGTTAGACTGGAGATTGGGAACAATTCCTTCCCCAAAGGGTGCTCAGCTATTGGGACAGGCTGCCCAGGACGGTGGTGGAATCCCCATCCCTGGAAGTGTTCAAGAACCATATAGATGAGGTCCTCAGTGACATGGTTTAGTGGTGGCCATGACAGTGCTGGGAAATGGTTGGCTTTGATGATCTTAAAGGTTTTTTCCAACCTGGCTGGTTCTGTGATCCTGTGTTAAGGTTGTTCAGCCTGGAGAAGACTCCAGGGAGGCCTTGTTGTGGTCTTTCAGTTCTTAAAAGGGGTCTATAAGAAAGTAGGGGAGAGACTTTTTAGTAGGGCCTATTGCAATAGGGTGAGGGGTGATGGTTTTGAACTAAAAAAGGGGAGATTTAGGCTGGATGTGAAGAAAAAATTCTTTACACTGAGGGTGGTGAAACACTGGCACAGGTTGCCCAGAGAGGTGGTGGATGCTCCATCCGTGGAGACATTCAAGGCCAGGCTGGACATGGTTCTGGGCAACCAGCTGTATTTGAAGATGTTCCTGGATTAGGTGAGCTTTGAAGGTCCCTTACAACTCAAATTATTCTATGGTTCTATGATTCTATGTACTAAATCCCAGAGGATTTTGGAGCAACAGGCCATGCTGGATCTTAGAGCTCAACAAGCTGAGGAGCACTAGGTGTTCCCACCTGAGGGATTTGGGGTGCTCAGCACAGGTGACTTGGATCCTAGCACCTAGGTGGTTTATTGGCCTCCACCATAGAGGGTAATGAACCAAAGGGTCTGTAGGATGTAGGTGCATCCAGCTGAGGTGACCAAGGACCTACCAGCTGAAGAAGATTAGATGCCTGACCCTAAGGGATTTGAGCACCTTTGGTCAACATGGTTTGTGACCCACAAGTCCACTGGGTTTAGGCAAACAGAGTCCAGCTAGATCAGACATCTCCATCTCCCACTATAGCTGACTGGGGAATCCTGAGGCCAGAGTGGTGTAGGCCTGTCGTGTCCAGGAGGATTAGGCACCAGGCTCTTGAAAGGAGCATAGGGTCTTCAGCCTACGTATTCTGGTTTGGTCCAAGGATCTCAGGTACAATATCCCAAAGGGATTAGGTGCCTCCTGGCCAAGGATTTCAATACCATGAACTACAAAATTTGGGATCTTTGATGGCTAAAATGTTCAGGCACCGTCTGCCCAAGTGATTTAGGATCATCAGGCCAATGGGTCTGGGAGTGTGAAGATGCTGGGCCCATGAGGTTTAGGCACCGCAAGCCCAAAGAAACTGGGCACCCACAGCCCCAAGAATTTCTGAGCTCCTGATGTCTCTAGCCAAGGGGGATTAGGCACCTCCTGCCTGAGGCTCAGACCCTGCTATCAGAAGCACCCAGCCCTGCCTGGGAAAGGGCTTTGCCCAGGGCCAGGCAGGCCCTGGAGTCGTTCCAGCCCCCATGAGCAGAAAGCAAGAGCCCCGGGGTGATAGTGGGGCTTTGTCCAGCAGACCTGCCTCACCCTGCACGCCTCAGCCTGCATGGAAAGCTGCCCACTGCCATGCTTGGGCCCATTCCTCCCCATGGATCAACCCCTTCCCACTTGCTGGACCTCTCCAACTACTTGGAAACAAATGTGGGGAGACCCTGGCCCCGCTCCACCTCCTCCATCCCATCTCTGCCACCACCACCCAGCTGAGGCAGGCAGCCCCATCACCCAAGTGATTATCTCCAGCACCCAGCACCCTCACCTCAGACCCATGGTGGGGACCCAGGGAGGTGGAATAAACCCCTTTTCTTCCTCTGGGGAATGCTGTGGCTGCATATTCCCGCTTCCCCTCCAACACAGGCAGTCTTTGCCTGGCCCCAGCAAACACACAACCGCCAACCAGCTGGGCAGGATCAGTGACTGAAATCCTGTACAGCCTCGACAGGCACACTGAATCACCATCACTCAAACTCGCAACAAGCAGCCCAGTGTTAGCAAAAAACAAACAAGACACACAAGAAATTTCTGAGAATTTGAAATGAAAACCCAGACTCTTAAAAATGGGAACTCTCCGTACCAAAGGTGTTCCTTTTTTCTTTCATTAACTGCCTTGTTTTAGCTATTTCCACACAGGAATCAATCAATTCTTTATAAAATGCAATAGAAATGGGTAAAAATAAAGGCAAACGCTATTTACAGAAACCAACGGGGAGAGTACCAAAACGCCTCTTGACTTCTTATTTCTTCTTGGGTGATTTCCGGGCGCGGGACTTGGCCTTGGATTTCGACCGCTTTGCCTTCTTGGGCCTGGACACCTTCCGTGACTTGGCTCTAACAGTCTTTGGCCTCTTGGCTTTCTTCGGGCTGGTCCTCGACTTCTTCCTGGCTCTTTTGGCAGCAGACTTGGGCTTCTTTGCTGGAGACTTGCTTCTCCTGCGCCGAGCCGCTTTCTGGGGCGATGTGGATCTCCTGGCCTTCTTCCTCTTCCTAGATGGGGACCTCTTTGCCTTGTTGCCCTTGGCCAGGCAGAAAGAGCCGGAGGCGCCAACACCTTTGGTCTGCTTGAGGACACCGGTGGTGAGAAGGCGTCGGATGGCGAGCCTGATCTGGGCATCGGCGTTCTGGCCCACCTTGTAGTGGCTCTTCACATACTTCTGGATGGACTGCCGGGATGACCCGCCGCGGCTCTTCTCGGCACGGATGGCCGCCGCGATCATGTCTGAGTAGGTCGGATGAGCCGCCGGCCGCCGCGCCGCCCTGGCCCGCTTGGGCTTCGGGGCCGGAGCCGGGAGTGGGATGGGGCTGTCCGACATGGTCAGCGCTTCGCGATGCCCAGCGATGCCCTTCGCGGCGGGAAGGCGCGTCCTGTCCCGCCCTGCCGGCACCCCCGCCCCTGGGCGGGGATTGGCTGGCGGAGGAGCGGTGGGTGACACCCGCAGCAGACCCGGTGCCGCTCCCGGTGCTGCTGCTGCCGCCGCCGCCGCCTCTGCGGCCGCGCACGATCCGGTCACCCTTTTAAAGGCGCGGTGCGGACCGCGGGGAGGACTGCCCCCCGCGCGCGCGCCACGCGCGACCCGCCCGCCCATCCCCGCCACCCTTGTCCCCGGGTGGCCCCGACCTGAGCCGGCTGGACGGGACGGGGATGGACGCTGGGGATGGGGAGGGACACCGGGGGACGTGGGGGATGCTGCGGGACAAGGAAGAGCATCTCGGGGGACACCGAGTGGGGACAAGGAGGGACACTGGGGGACAAGGGATAGCACTTGGAGCGACACAAGGAAGAGCGTTTGGGGGGACACTGGGTAGTGACAAGGAAGAGTATTTGAGGGGACACTGGGTAGGGACAAGGAGGGACAATGGGGAGCGCTTGGGGACGCTGGAAAGATAGGGAGGGACATAGCAGGGACACTTGGGGCAACGTCAAGACGCATTGAGGGAAACTTAACGGGGATGCTGAGGGTCAGGGAGGGACATTTGGGGAGGACAGAAGGAACAATACAAGAAGAAACATCAGAGGACAAGGAGAGATGTTGTGGAGGGCATCAGGCGACAAAGGGAGACTCTAAAGGGGACACCAAGAAGAAAAGGGGGAGCATTGGCTTCAAAATAGGCTCAGCAGCAGTAACCCACTGCCCAGTGCCTCTGCCCTCTTTGTTCCCCACCAGGTGTTTTGGGAACACCAGCTCAGCCCTCGCATGTGTGTGTCAAGGGTCCCAAATAACAGGCTGTGCCCTTCTGGGGGGGACAAGCACAACTCCTCATGAAGGGACAGATGCCAGTGACAGTCAGGCATCCTTACCCAGCTGCCTGAGTGGTTGGCTGTTCCTGGGAGATTAAATGTAGCTGCTATCAGCATCTTGCCTGTAGGATTTGGATCATGTTTTCCCCCTTATTTCTTAAAAACATGCGGGTGAGCCGCCTTGTGCCCACCAACACACTGTGTGGTGCTTGTGGTGAACCTCAGCACCTCCAAACTTCCCCTTGCTTCAACAGTGTGGTAAAATACACAACAAGCACCTGGCTGTAGCTTAGATGTGCCCTGCTTCCCCCTGGGAATGACAACCACTGGCCAGGGACATGCAGAAGTACACATAGAAATAGATACAGATATATAAATACAAACAAATGTAAATGTAGAAACATAAATAGGGTGGTGAGGCGCTGGCACAGGGTGCCCAGAGAAGCTGTGGATGCTCCATCCCTGGCAGCGTTCAAGGCCAGGTTGGACACAGGGGCTTGGAGCAACCTGGTCTAGTGGAAGGTGTCCCTGCCCGTGGCAGGGGGTTGGAACTGGAGGAGCTTTAAGGCCCCTTCCAACCCAAACCAGTCCGGGATTCTGTGATACTAAATAGAAGCAATAGAAATAGTATAAGTAGAAACACTAGGAAATAGAAATAGAAATAATTTGATGTTCTCTCGCTAACATAGAGAGATGCTATGGCAGGGTGCAGCATGCCCCTGTCCCAGAAGGAGGCACTCGGCCCCCTGATGCTGTCCCACCAGTAAAAGGGCTGTCAGGGCATACCCTTGTGCTTCCCTCCCTGGTTCTGCTCTTTCATGTGTCCCTTTTCATTTGGAGAGTAGGAAAGGCTCACAGCACCTGCAGACTACTTGATTTTATTAAGAGCAAAGAGCTTCTAATTGCAGGGAGGGATAACCACCTCCCCACCAGCTCCGGGTTGTTCTTTCATGCTTAAAACATAACAAATATATCATTTTGCCCCCATATAGGCACAAGGTCTGTTGGCCTCTGTACAACACTTTGACTGGCTGAAGGACCTCTCGTTTTTCCTAGCCGGGAATAAACGGCCATTGCTGGCTGCCTGCACGTAGGCAAACCAGGAGCAAGCAGATAAGGCACCATCTGCTTTTATTTGCATCCAAGTCTTCAACCGTCACAAGACGGGCTCTGAGGGTAGGCAAGGAGGAGGGGTAACATCGTCCCAGAGCCCCCGGGGTTGGCACAGCGCCGTGGGCTGACCACAGAGCCTCCAGCCTTCAACACCATTATCGGGGCAGCACAGTGATGGGGAGGCAAAAGGAGGGGGGCAAGCAGGGAGGGAGAAGGGCATGTGCTTTACCTAACTTTAGCCAGCTGAAAATTAGGGGTCTAATCTCAACCCATCACCTGGGCACCTCCTGCAGCCCAGCAGGGCTGCTCAGCCTCCTCCAGTGGGTGCCGCTGCCGGCAGGCAAACACCCTCTCTCCTGTACGTGGGGAAGATACAGCCTTTCCATCCCCTTCATCCAGACACTTTCCAACGCTTCCATGCCTAGTATTTCCTCCGTCAAAACAGGGAGAAGATCCCTTTCATCCCCTTCATCCATACCATTTCCAACTTTCATCCAGCCTTCATCCACTTCCATCCCAAGTATTTGCCCAGTCAAAATAGGGAGACCCCTTTCGCTTTTATCCAGATCCTTTCCAACACTTCCATCCCTAATTTTTGCCCCAGCAAAATAGAGGGAAGATCCCGTGTTACCAAGCAAGTTGGAGAGAAGGTGTACATTGGCCACAGCTCATTAGACTGCTGCTGGCCTTGTACATGGAGGGGAACCCACTTAATATTGGAAAGCACCCCTGGAACCCTGCTCTGTTTTACTGATACATCCTTAACATGAGCTGGGCAGGATCAAGAGAGGTTTTCTGGCTCTTGGTGGGATGCTGGGGCTGGAGATGGGATGCAGATGCTGCAGGGCAATGCAAGCCCTGCTGCCTCTGGGAAGTGGGGCCAAGGCAGCATGGAGAGGGCTCATCTGGAAGGGACCACTATTCCCACAGGCCACCCATGCTGCCATGCCTGGCTTGGGTTCGTGCCTTCATTTTTGGTCACAGGAACCAGCCACCATGCACAGGGTGGGGTGCATTACCCCCTGAATCCCCTTTTCTCCTTGAGGAGAGCTACCTGATAGCTCCAAGCCTCCTGTACCTCCCATTTCTGGCATTAGTTAGCAGGGATTGGGAAATCCTGCTTCTCTGACAAACCCCAGAGGATAGAGCCCAGCAGATGAATCCTCTCCATAATCCCATTCACCTTCTCCCTCCCCACACTGTGTTCAGCCAGACCCCACAGGGATTTATGCACTTCCAGCTGCGGATTTCACCTTAAATGGTCAAACCATGTGCACTGTGGATGTGCTATGGATCCCCTTGTAGGGGCAGGACAGCTGTTCACTGGCATTTGAGTGCATCGAGGCGCTTCTGACATTTGATTTTACCTGCTTTCCATCTCCAAAGAGGCTCAAAATCCCCAGCACTAGGACTTGCCCTTGCTGACACTCAGGTTCAAGCTTCAGTGCTTCTTTTGGTGGCAAAACAGGGGAATTTGCTGATTTACCAGCGTGCTCACCAGAGCTTCAGCCCTGAGTCCCTGGTGTGCAATGCAGCATGGTCAGCCCAGCATGAAGCCACTCAGCCCAGACACCACAAATAGCAGAGCTGGCTTTAACCATGGCCAGGTTAGACAGAGCCTTCGGGTGACATGGTCTAGTGTGAGGTATCCCTGCCCATGGGGATTGGAACTGGATGATCTTAAGGTCCTTTCCAACCCAAACCATTCTATGATTCTATATGAATGAATGGCGAAGGGGTATTGCCTCTGGCTGCTGGACTGATCACCACTGTTTTGAAAGATTTATGAGGTGTTCTATAAGGCAAGCTCCTTATGCAAATAGGGATGCTGGCTCTCATGCAAACCAGGGTGCTGTATTGCTGTGGGGGCCCTCCTTGCCAGGGAGACATTTCTCACATCCACAACACGGCTGTGAGCAGGTTGATGGGATAGAGGCATCACTCTGGGATGCTGTCTTGGGCTCTGCTGTCCATCACACGGGCAGCGCAGTCATGTCCCTCCCTGCCATGCTCCCCACACCCAGTTCCCCTGCACCCAGAAGATAACGATGCAGAGACGACACGGGGACCATATCACCCCAACACAGGCGAGGCCTGGGCTGCCTGATTAGCACTGTGCCAGTTTGGGAGGTGTTGGTCCACCATCACCCCAGGATGACGGGATGCTCCTGGCTGGCTGGTGCTGATCTGCTCATCTTGGACACATGTCAGGTGCCTGCACATTTTGCCTGTGCTTACGCGACACATTTATCAGGGTCAGCAGCCCCTGCTCAGGAAGGGTAAAAAAAACCCCCCACAAACACCACCCAAACAAACCAACCCAAACAAACACAAGATAGGGAAGTGTTCGGGGAAGGAGCTGGTGAACAGCCTGCCGAGAACTGCGAACAGCAGCAGGCCGCATTCACCCCATGCTCACCCCCAGTGCCCCATTTTTGGGGGGCTCCCCCCCCAGGAGCAGGTTTGACCACACAGACTGTAGTGTCAGCATTTGTTTGTTCTAAAACTGATGCACACACGCCCCACCCTGCAACCCTGCGCCCTGTACCCCACTTCATTTCCTTCTCGTTCCCCACTAATCCCCCATAGTGAGATGAAGCCCTGCAGCCTGGAAGCATTTGCCCTGAGCTGCTCTATCACTTCATGCCTTCCTTCTTCCCATCTCAGCTCCCAGTGTGCTGAATGCTCACACCATCCCATGGCAACAGCCATGTCCTGCTGGGGGGCAGAGGGAAAAGACTGGACCTTGGGTAGTGTAGGGGCAGGCAGGTTTCCAGGCAGGAGGCCAAGCATCAGCAAGAGTAAGCCCTGACTCTGCATGGGTGCAATGGGGAGCTGCCTGCTGAGCTTGGTGCCTCACCTCTTGCACCATCCACCAGGTTGCTCAAGGGCCTCATGCATGTGACTAAAGCCTGCAACCCAGTTTTACCAGAATTTCTGAGTTATGAAGCAGCTTGCCTTATGCAGGGAAAGCAGGCACTGCAGCCATGCCCATGCAGGAGTGGGTCGCTACCTGCCTGCACCCGCTGCCCCAGTGGCCACCAGTGCACGGTGAGGTTATCACACACTGCTGCCCTAACACTTCTCATTGTACTGCCATTGTGTCCTTACACCCTGCTCTCCTCCCCATGTCTCACAGTACTCCAGCCCTCCAGACGATGTATTTGTCACATCCAAGGGTTCTCCTTGACCGTCTTCACTTCCTCAGATGCCACCTCCAGCCACAGCATGAGCAGTTAAGGCTCTTCTGTTACTGCAAACAGCCTCTATGCAGAGCAACAGCTCATGTTTACATTGGAATGGGGGTGAATGGGGAGCAGTAACCCCCAGGTCCTCCATCCTGACTAAAAAGCAATGTGCTTCACCCAAAAACATGAGGAGGAAAGCATCTGAGATCCCTCTGATCTCCCCCAGGATCTATACATACTGTTTACCATACCCTTGGCTTGCAGTGACATCTGCCCTCCCCGTTACTGCATTTACTGATGTAAAGTGGGGCAGAGGGTCCAAGTGGGATTTTCTTAGCGGTTTGGTGAATCAGATTATTTCCCCGCAAATCCAGATGTGAAGCAAACAGCTGGCTAACAGCACTGCAAGGAGTCTCCCTCCCCGCATCCAGAGGGAGGGAAGCGACAGGTCAGGCTGTTCCAAAACCACACAGGAACCTGGAGAAACGACCCACCACCACCACAGCGGGGGGTCAGGGCCGCTTGGGAAGCCTTCCCCTGGAGGAACACATTCTTCTCAGCGAAAAGGGAAGATTTTATTAAGTTAAAAGTTGAAGGGCGCAGCAGAGCAGCAGCAGCTGCCACCTTGAGGGGCGGTTCGCTCTGGTGGGTGCAGTAGCAGCCTCACAGCTCCTCTTCCCCACATAGGAGAAGCCCCGTGTCTCTGGGCTCCAGCCAGCTCGGGTTCTCAAAGGAGCCAAAGGGCAGCCACGGAGAGAGCTCGATCATGCGGACTCTTGCCAAGGTCTCCTCTTCTATCCAAAGTCCCCGGCAAGCACATCCATGGCAGACTGCCCCAGAGGCTCCCTCCTATGGCTTGCAGGTCTTCTCCAAAGGTCCCTGGGGTGGCACAGAGGGGGGAGTGTGGTCCTCGCCATACATCCCCTGGGGGCCGTGGAGACATTCGGAAGAGAGGGAGCATGTGCCAAAGGTGGCTGTGTAAGTCAAGGGCTGGGGAAGGGGCGACAACCAGATTCTCTTTTTCAGGTTAGAAAATGCTGGCGATGTAGTAAAAGTTTTCCCCCTTCCTCTTCTCCTTCTTCCCGGGAGGAAAAATCCTCTATAAAATATAATTTTCACATACAAAATCCTGAAGAAGGTGCATGTAAGGAGCCAGTCCAGACAACGTGCTCAGGTACGCAGGCAAAAGGCGTTCATCATAAAAGCTTTGGGAGGGGAGTAAGGAGGTTGGGGGTGTGTAGGATTCCTCGCCAAGGCGATAACAGATGGGATTCAACCTCCCCCTCCCCACAAGTGAGGAATGGAGCAAATACAAAACAAGAACAGATAAACAAATGAAGAGCAGACCTGGAGAGAAAGAAAAGCAGAAATGGTTTAGAAAGGCTCCATCAAGCACAGAAATGCTGCCCCTTCTGCCCTGTCTGGTGCCCTGCTACAGACCCACTCATCTCAGCACCCACCAGCAAACAGAGCTGGGTGACTCAAATCCCGATGGCCACAGCATTGGAGCAAGAAGCACAAGCGCTCCGCACAACAGGATGTCCCCATTCTATCACACTGTCTCCCTTCATGCTCTCATTCATGCAGCAGGGATGCTTGCAGGTGAGTGTGGGAGAAGGGCTGGGTCTAAGTCATGGCTGCTTTGATGCAGACCTCAAATTTCCATGCTGCGACAGGGAAACCACTTCAAAGACAAAAGCAGCAGACACATCGCCTATGCAGGCAGCACACAACCTTCCCCACGCTGTCACCCAAGCTACAGGGCAAAGGCCAGCACATGGCTGGCTCCCACCTCCTACCACGCTGGTGCTGGCTGCAGGAGCATCAAGAGCATGGTGAGAAGGGGCCTTGGTGATGTCAGGGACAGCAGGAGGTATGGGACGACAGGATGCAAGGAGCAGATAAGAAGTCTGAAGGTTGAGCACTGAGTAGAGTAGGAGGAACTGGCAGCTTCCATCTCCATCCCTGTGACCTGCACCCACAGGGGATGCCACCGCATCCCCATTGCTCACCGTTACTCGCCGATGCTGTTGCGCAGTGACTCCTTCTCCTGCAGAGCCGCCATGGCCAGGCGCAAGTGCTCCTTCAGCTGCTCGATCTCTCGCTCCGAGCGCACTTTGATGTGATTCAGCTCTGCATAGACATCTTGGTATTTCCCTGAGGCAAATCTCTTATCCTGACAGGGGATGGAGAGGGGGCAGCAAGTTTTAGGGCTGGTATTAGGGACGGGGGCAGCCAGGCAAGCCCAGCAGGAGAAGGGCCAGCAGGTGAGGTGATGGGTTTGAAGCCCATCCCAATCTGGGCCATGCAGAAACCATTCAGAAGAAGAGCATGGAGATAGCGCTTCCCAAACCCTGGGCCAGGGAGAAAGGCAGAGTCACTGATCCCACAGCAGTGGGGATCTGCAGCATTAGGCTGAGGTGATGTGGGGTTTAGTATGGCTTGTGTGTGTTTGGGCAAGCCATATGGGAAAAATAAACCCCACTAGAGATGCAGGCTGCTGAAAGGGCTGGTCCCAGCCACTTATATGGCAAAAAGCATAAGTGAGAAAGTTATATACTGCAGGAGCACCACTGAATCTCAAAGCCTCTTTCAGGTTCTCCTCTGGCAGGGGTCTTTGAAAATGCCTCTGAAGGAGCTGCTGCCAGTGGAGGGAGCAGCACACCCAGCAATGGTGCCCAAGGAAACTCATCCACCCAGCAAAGGGACAACTAGGGGAAGAGAAGTGTTGGGCAGGCTTCACCTGGGAAAGAAGGGATCCTGGCTTGTCCATGCTTATGTGTACATCTGGGGAAACTAGCAGTAAAGTCACAGTGACATTTCCCTTGTAGAATGTAAGTCACTACCAGCCTGCACTATTCGGAGCACGGGGCTGCTATGTGTTCAGGAGCAAGCAGGGATGAGGAGCACAGAGGATTTGGCCTGAGCACCCCGTCAAACCCAGCTGAATCTTGCTAAGATGCAGCCCCGGTGCTCCCCTCTCCCCCATCTCCTGCTGCTTTCCCAGTGGCTCCCAGAAAACACCAACCTTTTGCATCATCTGCAGCTCTTCCCGGAGGCACTGCACCTCTTTCTTTAGGTACTGGAGCTCATTCTCCTTCACCCGCAGCAGCACCTGGGTCAAGCAGAGACAAGAAGAACCTGAGGTGACTCAAGAGCCAACGCCTCGGAAAGGCTGCGGTGCGAGGGCAGTGGTGGAAAAGGAAGGAAGGGCCAGGAGGGCTGGGGCAGGAAACGGCGAGTGAGCAGCCCCGGAGAGCAGAGGAGGGGAAGCTTGCGTACCTGCTTCCTGCACCGGCCTCTGCTCCATCCAGCACCCCCCTCCCACCCGCTCCAAGCCAAAACCACTGCAAGGAGGAGACTCTTGGCACAGGGTGGGGATGGAGGCACTGGGGCAGCCGGGAGGGCCCTGTACCTCCAGCTCGCAGGAGCTCCGCTCGTTGTTGTTCGGAGAGCGGTCCCCAGAGTTCCGTGAGGAAATGAAGCTTCGCAGCTTCCCGATCTCATCCGAGAGGCGGGTCTGCAGCTCCTGCAGGCACAACCAAGAGACATCAATGGTACAGGCCCCTCTGCTGTCCTCATCCCTCCACCTTCACATTCCAGCCCTACTTGAGCTTGGAGACGTCCTTGTAACCCCCTGCCCACAGGTGATGGCGGCACCTACAACCAGCACAATTCACTCACCATATTTAACGTCACAGTTAAGTCCATCTATAGCCTCTAACTTAGGATTTTTTTTGCTTTCTGATGATAAAATCTCAGAAGGGAAGAAACATGAACAAATTGGGGTGTTTGAACAGAGGGGCTGTGCTGTGCAAGGGAGGAATGCGCTCCATGGTCACTGCGGGCAGGGAAAGCCTTTCTCTTGCCTGGTTTTTCCGGAGGAGCTCCTTCCCCTCCTGCTGACAGTGCTGCAGCGTCTGCTCCCGTTCCTCTGCCTTCTGTGTGAGCTCCCCGATTTCCAGGCACTTTTGGGAATACTGCTCGGAGAGCACCTGCAGCTCCCGCTTCAGGGATTCCACATCCAACCTGCCAAAGAGGCACTGGTTCACCACTGCCCATAACAACCCTCACCGGCCCCCAGCCACCAGCATCGCCTTTCCCCTGCCATGGGCAGCCTCTGCCCACATCAGTCACTGGCACAAAATAAGGATCCCTGTGGAGCAGTTCCCAACCTCCCACACACAAGTGCAGTGCTTCTAGAAGAAATGGAGGAGCTTCCCACAAAGAAAATAGAGGGAATAAGGTATAGGGAAAACAGAGGTGCTGTAAGGAAAATAGCCAAGCAGGGGATAAACCTCCTTGTCCTACAGCTCCAGCAACCCTGGCAGTCACTGCTGGGCATCCACCATCCCTGCGGAGGGAGCTGGTGGCTATGGATGCAGACTGGGTGAGGTGACACTGGCACAGGGTGGCAGCATCAAGCAAGAGGAGTGGGAGAGATGGTTTCTTACTGGTGCTGCTTCTGGAGGGCATCTGAGACAGAGCTGCACTGCTGGAAGCTTCGCGTCCTGCACAGCTCCTTGTTCATCTCCTCCCGGTGGGCTTTTTTCAGTGCTTCGATGGCTGCAGAGGGGGCAACAGGAGATGGGGGGTCAGACTGTGCCAGCTCCAGCACATCTGGGGAAACCATACCAGGAAACTGGCTGAGCTCTTGCTGCCGCAGGCTCTCAGACCTGTCTCTGCAGATTCCCCCACCTTCCCTTCTGCCCTCAGGATCATCCCAATGCACCAAATGCTGTGAAGGAGACTAACACAGGGCAGCATGGGAGCTCCATGCCACCTCCACATTCCTACAAGAAGCTGCTGCCTCCCTTCAACCTATCCACAGAGGCAAGACCCCATTTCCCAGAGGATCTTTAGCATCCCATTGTCCCTGCCCCAGCGCAAACAATCCCCACACACAGCAGAGGTCCGAGGAGCACCATGCTTATGCTCCAAGGAGCATCAGCCTCACATCAGCAGGGTCATCCGTGTGACTCTAGATGACTGAGACTGGCAAGAGACATTTGGGGGCAGTGGGGGCACAGCTTGGTGTTTGCTCCTACCTGCTGCTGTTGCCGCTGCCTCCTCTGCCAGGAGTCGCTCCTTCTCCTGCCGTAGCCGCTCCAGCTCCCGCTGGTGGTGCCGCTGGAGCTCCTCCATCACTTGTTTGTGGGATGACTCCATTGCAGCCAGGCTGCGCTCGCAGGCCTCCTGCCATGCCAGGGAAACGAGGGGTGAGGGACCAGGAGGAAGGGCTCAGGCCAGGACAGGCACCTGGCTGGGCTGAGGTATGCAAGGGAAGAAATGCTCCTCTTGCTCATAGCAGCAAGACAGGAGCATCCCTCCTGGGACAAGAGCTGGGAATAACATGCCTGACACACCAGTCACTGCCTGGCTGGAGAACATCAACAGTGGGAATTGCATCTCTGTATCTGCCTTTCAAATGAAGCAGCATCCCCCAGAATCAATGAAAATTGAGCCTCTTCTGAAAAGCGACACCCTGCACTGTCCTGCGGCCGGGCAGAGGCTGCCAAAGAGCCCTCCCCAAAGCCTAATGGTTCGGGATCCTCCTCACACAGCTCGATCTCCTTTCTGATGGCCCTTGAGACCAGGGGTGTCTCACGCTCTTTCAGCGCTGAGCACTGTGGTTAACTGGTGTTAGCAAAACAAAATGGTTCCCACTTCAGAGCTGCACCTCTGCTCTCCCTTCAGACTGGCAGCACTGCCCCAAGCCCCACAGGAAGGGTTTTGTTCACCACCAAACTATGCCAGAGTATTATTCTGAAAAGCCAGGGACTCTTAAGACATCAGCAGAGACCCAGGAAGCCATTGTGTCCCCCAGCAGCCCCTTGCCATCCCATTCCTTCCCCCAGTACTAAGGCAAATGCTGATATAAAGGGCACTGTGACACAGTGAGGGAACGCAAGTCCTTGCTGGCTATTCCTCTCTACTGAGGCAAGGGAAGATAGGAAGTTTCACATATCAGCCAAAGGAAAGGAAAAAGGCAAGGGATAAATTTGGTTATCTGTCCACAGACGGGCTGCAAACCTCGGCAGACTAAGGAAGAACAAGCCCTTTGGGGAAAGGCCAAGTTTGGCCTCAGATGTGAAAAGCGGGCCTTTTAAGCCAAGTTATTAGGGAGATAAGGTGCAATTCCTCCCCACTGCTTTTGACCTTTTTTTTGACCATAAAGAGGCCTGAGAGCTGTAAGTATAAAATCAAGATGACAGAGCCACTGGTAAGTGGCTGGGCACCATGGGACCTGTGGGTTTCTTTATCTGGACTAGGAACAGCCAACGCACTCAACAGGCTTCACCAGCCCCAATTTCCTTCCATCCCCCAGTAGCTTTCAACACGTAGGGCACATCCTGAAATCACCACAGCATAGTGGAAAGGCAGCTTCCCCCCAGGAAACCCTGCGGGATGTGACCCTGTTTGCTTTGGATGAGTCCATAGAGGGGGGAATAAACAAACAAAGGGAAACAAGAGGCTGAAGAGTGAGTAAACTCTGCTTTGCGGGCTTTCCCATGTGCTGTCCCAGCAATCCAACAGGCTGAGCTGTCAAAGTGACCTTCAGGGCTCGGGCAAGGATGGGAGCTCCCCAGGGCCTGACTGGCTGCTTTTAACAAGGATTTGGAAGCCCCTGATAAAAAGAACCACGTGTGAGAAGCTGCAAACAGGCAGGTGGCTTAGCAGAAAGCTGATGACCCACTCCTGAGCCAGGGGCAGCTCAGCCCCCCAGCCCAGGCCAGCATCTTACCCATGCACAATGCGGGGTGCAGATCATATAATCACAGAATGGTTCAGGATGGAAAGGACCTTAAGATCATCCAGTTCCAACCCCCTGCCATGTGCAGAGACACCTCACACTAGTCCATGTCACCCAAGGCTCTGTCCAACCTGGCCTTGAACACTGCCAAGGATGGAGCATTTATCACTTCTTTGGGCAGCCTCTTCCAGTGCCTCACCATCCTCACAGTAAAGAACTTCTTCCTTACATCTAGATCCTGTAACTCCCAGCTAACTCTTCTCCTCCCTGTTCATACTGTCCCCTTTAAGGCCAGGCAATACACAGCAGCCTTTATGTAATTAACATTGATTACAAGTGGGCCCAGTTAGGGTCACCATGGCAACCCAATGATTAGCAATACCTGCTCAGCAATGAGCTGAGTGCCAGCATTTCCCAGTTTGGGACTGGCAGCAGCCCCAGGGTCCTGTGTCCAGTGCCCCGCTCACCTGTGAGATGTACCCCCGGGGCACATGGCCTTCTCCCTGGGATTTCGCTGCCTCCCGAAGGCTCTCATTCCGGGCCCGGCAGGATTCCAGCTGCGCCCGCAGTGACTGGATCTGTGCACCAGGGAGTGGAGAAAGATGCTTAGCCACAGCCCAACCAACACACTGCATCCGAACCCTTGGCTGAGGGACAGTGAGGACCATACATGGCCAATGGAGATGCCTGCTTCCCTCAGGAAGAACAGCCTGCTAAGGGACCAAACTGGGAAAGCCAGCCCCAGCCTGGTAAGAGCTAACAAAGAGGAGAAAAGGCATCCTAACTTCTAGAGGTGGATGTGTGCTGAAGAAAACCACCGCTACTCATGTAGCTGGGATGCCAGACAAGCGCATATCTCCCTTCAAAGTGCTTGCAGGCTTGGGAACAGGCAGAGAAGAGAGGCTGCAGATGTACCTCTGGGAAAGACAGACTCCACACAAGCAGTGCCACCAACTAACTTCCTAGACCAAAACACGGCCTGGGGAACCTCTACAGGCATGCAAGAGCAGGTCTTCAGTCCCACATTACCTGGTTGCAAAATCTCCCATGCACTTGCAGGGTGGCAAACGGAGCCAGAAAGAATAAACATCTCCCTGTACCTCTGCCTTGCCCTTCTGCAGAGCCTCCTGCTGCCCGAGACCACACTAAGGGCCCATAAGAATCCCAGTTTCAGAGAAGAGGGATGCTCTTACCTCCTTTTTCAGTGCCTCATTGGCATCTCCATGGCTCCCCTTGCTCTGGTTCAGCAGCGCTGTCAAGGGCAGCCGCTGTGAGTCCTTCAAGGGCAGGCGTTCCAGCTCCAGCCACTTCTTCTCTATCTCCTCGTTCAGCCGGATCCGCTGGTCCTCCGAAAGCGGGGGAGTGGGGAGGTCCAGCTCCCCCACCTTGTGGGAAGAGTCTCCCCCTGGCCCATCGCTGTTTGGGACCCTGACATCGGGGGCCTCAAACCATTTCCGCCTCTCCTCAGAACGGACAGCCAGATCCCGCTCCAGCTCCTCATGCTTCGGAGCTCGGTCAGAGACCCTCAAGCTCCCTCTCGTCCTCTGTGGGGACCCCTGATTCCCGGGGGCCTGTGGCAAGGGAGACAGCTCCACGTAGTCAAAGGCATGGCGCTGCCCATCCGCCTTCCAGTGGCTGCCCTTTGGGTTCCCCTCGGAGCTAGAGCCCAGTCGCTGCTGCTCCTCCGTCCGGAGCGAGCCCTTCTGGGGGACACAGTTACGGAAGTTCTCCTTATCGCAGTCAGAGAGCCTGAAACCAGAGCGGCAGCTAGTGAAGGAGAGGTACCACATGGGAAAGGATGCTGGTGGAGATCCTGCCGAAACCCCACCCTAAGTGTGGAGTTGGCCCTGTAGCATAACATCCCTCAGGGAAATGGCAAAAGCGGGTGCAACAGCAGGAGTCATCAAGCTGATGTATCCAGGCCACGTTCAGGAGTGGAGAGCAGGGCTGATCTGAGAGCGGAGGGGTTTCCAGAGGGACCTTCCTAGTCCCTGCCTGCCAGGGGAGAGGGGCAGCAAGAGGGGGAAGAGAAGCAGTATGGGGCAGCTCTTACTTGGTGACGTCTGGAGCACTGACTGGGCGCACGTTCTTCCTCAGGGCCTCGATCCAGTTGCGCCGGATGCCTGAGGTCATTGCCGACAAGGTGAAGACAGCATCCTTCGTCTGCAAAAGGGAGGCAATGGAGGCCCTGTCAGCAGGCAGCTGCTACTCACTCCCTGAGACCCCCAGGGTACCCACTCTCACAGGTGGTGGACAGTGTTAGAGAGGCCGCCCAAGTCTGTAAGGGTCAGGTGGAGGGGTACAGCAGCAGGCCACAGGGAAATGCCCAGCCCTGCACACCCGCAGAACTACCATTTTTGTGCTGCCTTAGCAGCAACCGCCTGCTGCTACAGCAAGTAGCCAAGGACAGGATTGTCCTGGGGCCGGATCCAGGGTACAGGTTGTTACTCTGAGTACGGTCAGACAGCTACTCCAAGATCTGCAGTGCTCACCACTCCTTCCCCACGGCTCCGCAGAAGCTGCCTTGGCCAATGGGTCAAGTAAACAACACAGGGCGTTTAGCCTGGCTCCCGGGCCACCTCCAGCAGAGCCTTCAGCCAGCCCTGCAAAGCCACCGCCTCCTTCTCCTCCTCCCTTTGCAGGCAGGCAGCACTTGAGTCCCTGAGCACTGTCACCCACGTTGCCAGGCTCCTGTCCTGGCGAAAGGTTTGCATGGTTTGCCTCTGGGCACAGGGAGGGAGCACGCATTCCCACCCCGTGTCCCTTGGTGCCACCGCATCCGCACAGTGCCAGACACTCACGTGTATCTGGAAGCCGTAGTTGCGCTGCACCGCAAACTCTGTCACGTCCGTGCAGGAGCGGAGGTCGATTTCTCCATCGAGGTCATCAGCCTGCAAGCACAGCCACCGGCTGGGACATCAGTGCAAACCCAGCTTGGGAAACCCCATCATCTGCTGGAGCCCTTTGCCTTCACCCCACGCCTCCCTGAGAGATAGACTCAGCTCCCCACATACCGAGGGGCAATCACAGCTCTGATGGACAGCATCGGAGATGCTTAGCCGCAGCACCAGCCCTTCTCACCTCCCACCACTGAGAGCCCCCTGGCTTCACCAGCTGCCTTCAAATACCCATCCTCTTTGCCACCCCTTGGCAAAGAGCAGCTTGCCACCTCTGGCACCTTTCAGGGTGACATAATGCTGCTGCTTCTCCAGGGCTGCGATTCTGTCCCCACTAGTCAGGAAGAAAGAGAGGGCTGGGGAAAGGCTGTCTGTGCTTACCTCCTCTGCGTTTGAGTCCCGGTAATACCTCAGGCTCGAGTCGGTCAGCACAAACCAATGTTTCTTCCACTGCAGGCAGATTGGGCAGGGGGAGGGAAGGGAAAAGACAGGAGGGAAATGGACAGGCAGTAAGCAGGGGAAGTGTAGGAACAGGGAGGGACACTCTGTGCTGTGATCTCTCAGCCTTCTCTTACCCCTCCTCCATGTCCCTTCCAGCTCCCCCTTGTGCCCCTCAGCTGGGAGATGGGCACTATGTGAACCTCTGTGCCCACACACAGAGCAAAGCACTCCCACCAAAGGCTTCCTGCTGCCCTTCCCAGTGGGAGCAACCTCAGTGAGTGCAGGGGAAAGGAAATCGGCTGCTCACTGGGGAATCTCTGCCAGCAGAGGCTGGGGGAAGAGGCAGACTCCTGCCTTGGGCGTACCTCTCCTGGCTCGTCCAGGATGGACATCCATCCCTTCTTGAAATTGAGGAGATCCGGCTGGAGAGGAAACACAAAAACACAGGGTTACCGTCTTGGCCTGACCCACAAAAAGGCTTTTCATGCCAGGGGGTGGAAGGCAAGTCCCCAGTGGCAGAACAACTGCGGGAATAGCCTGGCATCACTTTAAGGAAACTCATGGGGGTGTAGGGCCCGGCAGTGAAGGAGAACTGGGTTTAGCTCTCAGCAGCAGGCAGTCGTTCCCGTAAGAGGAAGCAGGAGATAAGGAAAGAGGTTTAAAAAAAAATTAAAGGAAAATATGCAGCAGGGAGGTTTCCACAACGTGCCCCAGAGGTATTTGTTCAGAGTGGGGGAGGCAGGGACAAGGAGAGTGGGCAGGAGGGAGTGCTCCACTTCCAGCAATGGGGCTTGCCGTGGAGATGGAAGCAAAGAACCAGACACACCTTGTCCAAACCCTGACCGTCCATGCCCCAGAGCCACTTCCCTCCGGTAACTTCACCACCAATTGTCTATTACAAAGACACGAGTAGCTCTCTACGGAACAACTCTCACCACAAATGTACAGGACGCAATTCAACAGCTGTGAAAACATGTTCCCTTTAAACGATGTGCCCCAGGGAAGAGATGAAATCAGAGTTACAGCCAGCACCTGATCCTCTCCAAGGTGCTGGGGGCTCCTCTCTTACCCGGCTCGCTCTTCTCCCTCCCACTGCACAGCCTGCCCTCTGCCACAGCTACCCAAGATGAGAATGAACAGAGTATCACCCAGATCACCCCACACGAGAAAGACAGCTTCCCCCCCTTCCCTGCCTCCTCCTAACCTCATGCCACTGGTGCGGCATCCCAACCAGTTTATCTCCTTCCCAAGGTGGAGCACCAGAGAGCTGACTCAGGGGAACTGCTCTCCCTGGCTTTGCCCTCAGCCAAACTGGCTGGAGCCGGTCCCTCCTCCCAACCCTGCTGGCTGCGGAGAAGTTGCACCACCAAATAATTCAGCCCAATGCCTCTCCTCCCTGAGACGCCAGAGTCTGCAGATCTGCCCATTCTTCTGCAGCCAAACAAGGCAGGGATGGTGCTGGAGAGGGGATGCTGCCAGAGCTGGACCTCCCAACCCTCTGCATCAGATCTACCAGCCCCGGGGAAGCCACCAACCACCATCTGAGACCGAGCTGGGAGGAAGGGGTGGGTTGGGAAGCTGATGGCCACTCCACTGCCCCCAAAGGAGCCTAGTGGCCAGCCGCGGCTGTCCACATGCCCAGCTCCCCGCTCCCCTGCTTTCACCTCCCTTGGGTTACACCCAAGGCTATGGGAAAGCAAGTACACACACTAGTCCACCCCAGTGCTCCAGCTATTGGTTCAAGCGAGTATGGAGAGGTCCACCAAGGAGAGGGTCACCAGCTGCTACAGCTTCAGGCCTGGCCAGAAGTGTCCGACTGCAGCCCCAAGAGCCTGGGAAGGGAGAAAAACCAGAACAAAAGGGCACGGGGAGCTCTCAAACCTCACCTCCCGATGAGGTGATAGGCACTGCTGGTGGCTGGGTGACGAGGGGGACGCATGCATCCCCATCCTCACGGGCCCGGACGTCCCACCGGCCCTGCTGCTGCCTCCCTGAAGAAGTGCCCCAAAACTTAATTCTTTCTCCGTGGCAGCATCAGCTCCACCCTTTTTCCCGTTATCCCTTCCAATCCAGTGACTTCAGCTCCGGCTCCAAACTGGGAGCGGCGGGAGGGAAGGAAAGGAGGCGAAACGTCAAAGCGCAGCCTCCCCCCCTCTCCTGGGACGCACATGCGCTGGGCAGGAGAGAGCCAGGCGGGCTCTGTGAAGGTGGAATAACAATATAAGGAGAGAAAGAGTGAAAGGAGCCCTGGCTGGAGCTGTTGTATGGATCAGCTGATTTACAATCCCAAAGCATTAGGTGCCAAAATAATGAACATTAATGGGATGTACGTTGATGGGAAAACCAGCATCAAGTCCTGATAGAACCCCTGCCCCTGATGCAGTGCTGGGGACAAAAGATCCATGCCCTCCTTTCCCCCTAGAAGGCTTCTCCCAAGTGGGTGAATTGCACAGGACTCCTGTTTTCCCTGCCACCCACAGACACAGAGCCACAGCTTTGGAATTGGCTGTGAACTCTTCTTGTCATAGCAGGGCTGGTACCAAAATGCCAGACATCAGCTGATGCTCAGGGTGCTTAAAGCCACTTTTCTCCCCCTCTCCACAACCAAATCCAGCTTCTTCTCTGGCATAAAGAACTCTAAGTATCAGCAGAAAAGACAGCAGGGTTCAAACTGAACCAGAGGAAATGGCCTGGCAATAGGAAGAGGAAACGTCCAGGAAAGCTGAACCACTGGGAGAGATCCGGAGATGCAAGGATGCAGCAGGATGCACCCCCAGCAAAATGCATGGCCCTGCAGTGCAGCTCAGGGCTGTGGATGGTGATGCTTAACCCTGGGAGGTAGCAGCAGCAATTTTGCCTGGTTGCACCCATTCCCACCAGTTACACATACGTTCAGCCCTGCAGATGGCCAGGTAGAGGCACTGGAGGGGGTGCCAAGCAGCCAGGGCATAGGTGACGTCTGGAAGGACGGGCTTACAACAGCAGGTTAAGGCGAGGCAGCTGCCTGCTTTTGGTGAAGGGCTACAGGGGAGGTGATAACAGGCTGCAAGTATCTCAAGAATGTAAACACCAAAGAAGGAAAGGGGATGGGAGCAAAAGAATGGCTCCTGGGTGGTACAGAGGCGCCAGAATGGAGAACTGGAGGAGAGGCTGCGGCAGGCTGAGAAAGCTCCATGTCCAAGGGAACTGATGGGATGGTCACCATTGCCATCGCTGTGCCTCCTGCTCTTCCCACTCCCAAAGGCTCCTCAGGACCTCGAGTCCTGGAGCACCACTTCCTCTCACATCCAAGAGAATGTGCAAAGGGCTTTCATCCTTCCAGCTAGCACAATGTCTCCTTTCCTCCAAAAACGGAACCCGCTCCACAAGGCACAGGCCGCAGGCCAACAACACAAATCAAAACTGCTCAGCTCAGTTTAGTGGAAGCAGAACCGCTCCACGGCTGGAGCACACATGCAGCTCTATGTGTGCTCCAAAAGCAAACGGCCAACAGGCTCTTTCATTCCCACCGCTCCCATGCAAAACGCCAGCAGGCAGGGCCCAGCCTGTCACCTCCATGACCCTACTCAACAGTCTTCCTCCCGGGGTGGAAGACATCCGCACGGACGAAGGCTCGCCCCCGGGGAGGGACGCTCCCTGCCCCAAAACCACATCTGGTTCCCACAGGGAGAAGGAGCTCCCCGTGCCGGGGGGGGACGTGGATTTCACACCCCACTGCGGTCATCGGTGCGGTGAGCTCGGCAGGCCTCAGCCCAGCCCACTGTTACACGCAGCGTTACCGATGTCCGTGCCGGTGGGGTGGTGCCGGTCGCTAACGAAGCGACTTTACCGACTGGAGCCCTGCATGGAGCAAGCGAGAAGGCACCGAGCCTCGGCCACAGCTTCGAATGCCCCGGGGGAGCAGCGGTGCCCGGGAAGCGGCAGCTGACAGCCCCTTCCCACCCGAGGGGCAGGACAGCGGCCGGGTGGATGAAACTCCCCCTTCCCCGATCCCCGAGGGCCGGTCCCGACTCACCGTCATGGCGGGGGCTCCGCGGCCGGCGGCGGGGCCGGGGTCGCGGCGGGACCGGGCGCTGGCAGCCAGGGCGGCGGGGCGGCTTCAGCGGCCGGGCGGCTTCCACGGCCCCACCATGCCCGCTCTGCCGCCCGCCTTCCTCCCGTCCCCCTCCCCTCCTGTTTTACGTGGAAAAAAAAAAAAAAAAGGAAAGAAAAGGAAGGGGGAAAAAAAAAAAAAAAGAAAAAAAAAGAACAACCCCAAAACTTTTCTTTCCTCCCCCCAGACTTCCTGGGAGGGCCAGGCCAGGCCAATGGCAGCCGCCGACACCGCCCCGGCCGCCCGCAGCCAATGGAGCCGTCGGGGCGGGCGAGGCTGCCGGGCCGCACGGAAAGGGGGAGCGGCTCCGGGACGGGACGGGACGGGACGGGACAGGGCGGAACAGAATAGAATGGAATAGAATGGGACGGGGTTGATGGTGGGGCTGAACCGCGGCTCTCTCTCGCCTCGCCTGCATGAAGCCGAGGGCTGAGCCGCTGCTGCCTCAGGAAGGGGCGGCTGGGAGCCCGGCCCTTTTCCCGGTAGGGATTTGTTTTAGGCAGGGATTTTCTTGCTGTTTTCCATGCAAGGATTTCCAGCAGTCCCGTCGTGTGTGTGTGCACACAGAGGGGTCCTCACCTTCACTCCTGAAGCGGCTCGGTTTCACCTCCCACCCAAGAACCCCTAAAGCAGTGATTTGCAATCTTGGCAGAGGTGGCAGCAAGTCCATGGGGGCCTTTGGTGCTCCCCAAAGCACATCTATGGTTGGCGTCAGGATGGGGAATTGCGAGAGAGGGTGCCGAAGGAAAAGGGGCAGGGGGCTGTGCATAACGAAATGACAGGTTCTACGCTGAGTTGACACTTCCTGCCACAAGGCAAGCAAAGGTGCCCAGCCCAGAGCTCCCTGCTGCAGAAACCTGGAATAGCTGGGGTGAACCGGCCTCAGCTGCGCAGGGGGAGCTCAGGGCTTGGGCTCCTCTCTGCTCTGGGACAGTGAAGTGAGGGAAGGGATGTCACCCGTTTCCAGTTTCAGTGACCTTTGGCAGCCTCCTGCCTGGCTACAGCTTGTCCTTGTATAAAGCACAAAGCCTAGCAGGGGACATCTCCGCCAAGACGACTGACGCACACAGAGGGTGACGGAGGCAAAGAGACTCCGGCACGGCTGGCAGCTACAAGGGCTGCCAGCGCTCTTTCTGAAGACCTCCAAAGCAGCTCTCATGCCATTTTTGGTATCTCAGGAATCCAACACAATTGTCCGTATCTTCTTTCATGCCACTAAAGCCTGCTTCACCCCTATGAAACCCTCAGTGCCATCATAACACCAGGCAGTAATAAAGGGCGGGAAAGCGGCTACTCTGAGGTTTAAGTCCCAGCTCTACTGCCTGCCCCTTTCTAGCTTTCAAAAAAAAGGCTCTGTGCCCCTGTTTTTTCCCACTTAAGAATTGGACGAAGAACAAAGGGAAGGAGAGTATTAGCGATGCTGGTACCCAATAGGTTACAGGAAGGCAGCACCACGCTAAGCCTGCTCAAATCAAGTGCTGGAGACCCAGATGCTGCCAGCGATGACCTCCATTCCCAGGTTCCAGCCCCTACCTTGTTACACTTCTCACTGTCATTTGAACGTGGCTGCAGGCTTCCCAAGGATCCGGTGCTGCTTTGTGGTAGGAAGGCATCTCCACACAGCTGGGGCTGCAGGGAAGGAAAGCAGGAGCTGAAGCCATGGGGGTTAGTCCATGCCTCGGTTTCCCAGATCCAAGCAGCAGCCTCCCAGTGTGGGCCAGGGTGGGAAGCATCCTCCCTTTTCCCAGTGCCAGGCAGGCAGCTTGGCTCCCCTGGAGTAGCAGAAGATCCAGGGAAGCTGGGATGCGCAGAATTGCAATCCAAGGGACCCACCCACTCTATGCTTGCCAGCCTTATTCCTGCCAGGGTCCCCATCACCTTGGCTCCTGCCCTACTCACATAGTAAATGAGAAGCCTCTTGTTCCCCCAGTCGCTTTCCAAGGGCTTTTCTGGGTTGTTTGTGTTTCGGGTGTGCTCAGGGCCTTTCCAGTCATCCTCTAGCTGCTGTGCTGGACTCTCAGGCCTTTTCCAGCTGTCATCTGGCCGTAGTCTTACATCAGGACATTTAGCGGGGCTTTTCCAGTCCCTTTTTAGCTGGTGCATCAAGTCCACATGGCACACAGGCTTCTCTTGGCGCTTCCAGTCCTTCTGCCATGTTTGCTCTTGGTGGGCATCCCCCCGACCCCTCCAGTCCTGCTCCAGTGTTCGTGTTGGGCTCACAGGACGCAAGGGCTTGCCTTGGCCTTTCCAGTCACTGCTGGTGCCCTTCCCAGGGTGGGAGGCTGGCAGCTTTTCCTGAAGGCTCTGCCAGCCACATTCTGATGGCTTCCCAGGCGCCCGGAGCTGCAGCAGCTCCCCTGACCTCCCCCGTTGCCTCTCTGCTACCCGCACCAGAGGGGGGATCTCCTTTTGGCTTCTCCATGTGCTGTCCGTATGTCTTCCAGGACTGAGGGACCGCAGTGGTGGCGCTGCCCGGCTCAGCTTGCTGTTATCCAAGCCTTTCCCAAGGCCCGCGGGGTGCAGCAAGTCCCCTCGGCTCTTCCTTTCTGGTGCTTGCCCTGTACTCCCCCCAAGCCAGGCAGCTCGGCCCCTCTCTGAGCTAGGGGCACGTACAGGCTCCTTTTGGCTCCTCCAGCTCTTCTCTGAGCACCATGGAGGGCTTACGGGTGCTCGGAGCCAGGCTTGTGGAGCGCTTGTGGGACTCACAGACCGTTGTGCCGGGCTCGTGGAGCGTGGGCTCCGGTTGCCTCTGTCCAACAGCCAGCCGGCGCTGGCAGGATGCGGGCGGTCCCCCCGGCTCCTGCTGGCCTTCTCAGGGTGCCGAGCTGGGCTGGGGGAGCGCAGGGGCTCCTTGGGGTCTCTGCTGCGCTGCTCAAGGTGCCATGAGAGCTGCTGACCCTAAGGAACAAGGCAGGATTAGGGCTAGGAGATGGTTTGGTTAAATAGTTCCTTAGACAGCAACTGCATCTCTATGCATGGAGCCAGCCTGTGCTGAAGAGAAGCATCTAGCACCCAAAGGGTGAATGGGCTGCTGCCATTTAAGAGCCAGGAGTCTCAGGCCATGGCAGAGGGAGGGCTGGGAATGGAGAGCAGGGAAATGGGAGAGAGAAGCAGAATGCGGCAGGAGAGGAGAATGTGGCAGGGAAAAGCTGGAGTTGGGATGGGGTCCCACCACACAGCCAAGACTCACCTCCCTGGGCAGGCTGGGGCTGGACTGCCTCCGAGCTAGGCGGCCTTTGCTGGGTGGCACAGGGGTCTTGCCATCGAGCTGGTCCACACGGCCCTCCTCCAGGGCCTGGAAAGCCTCCAGGGTCTCTGATTTCCTGTTAGCATGCACAGTTTATGCAGCCACTGCCGGGCTCAGCTCAGAGGCACAGCCCCTGCCCCACATAAGTCTGACCCCACAGATCTCCACCTGCCCCAGAGCCTCTCCCTGTCCTCATCGCTTCACCATCCCAGCTTTCATGTCCTGCTGCCTCACCCATGTCTTCTTCACACTGTTCCTTAAGCTTCCTTCCATCTGGCCAAGGATACATTCCTGGTCCCCATTTACATCCCCTTCCATCCTGTGCCACCAATGATGGAGCCACTCTCACTTCTACAGTCAAGACTCAGCAAGCACTGAGTACCACTTGGCATCCCCTGTCCTTCACTGAACAGCTCCTACAGTGGACCCTGGATCTCTGGGGAGCCAACTGATGCTGGGAGTGGGGACTACCTCTTTCCTTCACCCTTTTCATGGCTTGTAGTACATCCTGCAGCTTCCAGGAGCTGGATGTGAGGAGAAGGAGGGTGGGCTGTGCAGCTTTGCTCCACCTTTCCAATGGCTTCAGCTGCAATCTGGTGTGCTGCAACTGGGGAGCTCCTCAGGTTGGGAGGCACTGAGCCTAAACCCAATGCTTGCTTTAAGGGAAATTTAAGCACAGCTGAAAGCTGAGCTCTGCCATCTACCCCTGCTCACTACCTGAGACACAGCGATTCAGAGGTGGAGCACCCCAACAGCATAGAAGAGGGCCCCACTATGGAGTCCCATTGCTTCTCACCTGCGTTCGCAGCCAAACATCCTTTCCACCTCCACCCTGCCGGGGCTGAGCATGCGGGAGCCACAACGGTCGACAGCATCCCGCTGGCCGAGGCGCTTGGGCAGGTTTGCCAGCACCGTGTACTCCTGCCTGTCCAGCCCGTGCCGCCCCTCCGTGCCCCTGCCGCCGGGCTGCCCGCGGGGCTCCCGCACCTGGGAGCCAGCAAGGTGCCCACTGCCACCCAATGGGTCGCTGCGGGAGGAGCCGGTGGTAGCATGTGGAGGGGTGGATGGCCACGGAGCGTCGGCTTTCCGGTGCTTTGGCCAGCTCTCCTCGGGCTTCTGGCTGGTGGGACGGCACTCTGGGACGGGGAGAAGGCCGTTACTGGGGGAGGCACGAGCGACACGGGGTGCTACCACATCCACGGCAAAGCAGGTCTTCGGAGGAGAGCTAGAAACGGTCCAGGAGGGCAGAGATAGAACCCAGACTCCCTCCAGGAAGGGTGGGAGTGCTGGGGGACAGCACTGCAAGCTGAGGGCACGCCAAACCATGCAAATGGAGAGCACTGGGGAGACCCATGGTTCATGGTCAGAGATGGCATCTCATGGACTCTGGGCCTCATCCCTTTACATGGTACCCATGGAGGTGTTGAACCTCCTGGGACCAGAACTAGTAAAGAGCTGCTAAATCTAAGAGATCTGCTGTGAACTTCAGAGACCTCTGGGTGGAAAGCAAACCAGAAGTAGGGTCTCACACAGGAGCAAACCAAGTGTACCTGCTTTCAGAGGACAGATTTCTTTCTTAAAGCCCTGCGCCTCGGTTCTCACCCAGGATCCAGAGGGAATGGGCTGAGCCCACCTGGGTCTGTCTGCCTGCGGGGCTCGTGGTCGCACCTCCTCCTTATGGCCCACGTAGCTCATCATGTCCCGTTTGCCTGATCCCATAGTGTTGTCCCATAACCGGGTCATTTCCCCGTCCTGGGAGACAAGATAGGGCAGATCTCTGCTGTGGGGACTAGTAGCTTTTGTGGGCTGGAAGGAGGTGAGAGCGTATATGAGAAGTTACAGCCCATTCAGCTCAAAGCTGCTGGCAAAAAGGAACCAGAAGAGGAGCTGGGTGAGCATAAGGTGACCCCAGCCCAACATCAATGGGCATGGCAAGAAACAACATAGGGAAGTAGTCTGCTTGGGGGAATAAAAGAGCGACTCTCATGCTCTTTAGGGGAAGTTTGATCCTCCCTTGCATCTCAGGACCTTCTGAATGTGCCCCACAGAAGAAGCATTGAAGGGCTAAGGGGTCTGAAGAGACCAAAATAACCCACACCACAAGAGGTCCCCATCTCACCCTGGCAAGTGCGGAGTTGGCTTGGGCACAGGCGCTGGGGTCAGTGCTGGTTTCTCTGTGCTCGCCCTCAGCTCCAGGGCTGAGCTGGGGATATCCCCTGCTCTCGTGCCAGCTGTGGGGCAGGGAAAGAGGACAGCTGGTGGTCAGCATAGCTCAGGGATGGGTGGCAGTGCCAGCAACCCAAGCCACACTGTCTCTGTCTCTGCTGAATGGGCAGACACTGGCAGAGCCCATCCTGGCACCACCAGCCTTGCTCTAGAGGCAGTGAGGAGTAAGGAGACTCTTTTGGTGGCCTCCTGACCTCTCCTGGGAGAGTTAGAGGGTATGGTGGGGGTTGCTCAGCCCTTGGTTCCAGGCACGGGTGTGCAGGGCATCAGGGAGAAGGCATCCGATTTCCTCTGCTTGGCTTCCCACTCCCCATCCTCTGTTTTTCCCACTGAGGTTGCTCCTGGATGGTACTCACCGCTCCGTCCCCTCCACAGGGCTCACGCACACATATACCTCACACCGTGGGGCTAAGATATGGAGAGTGTCCCATGGCCCTCCTGAGTCCGCGTCACTGCTGGCATTGTGTCCTGCAACTTCCACACCATGCTCCTGTGAGGAAGAAGGAGGTGCAATGGTGCCGTCAGTGTGTTGAGGATGAGAATGAAGGCTGCCCTTTGGAAAAGGTTTTTCTCCTGCTTCAGGTGGTCCAGCACACTCCCATTTGATGCTGAATGCTCCAGGCATCCCAGAGACAGCACATGTGAATGGAGGCTCAGTGAAACTGCTCCTCCCTGTCAGTGCTGGTGCTGCTGACAGCTACTCTCCCTCCCCACCCAGATAGTCCAGGGAGAGGCGATGGAGCAAAGAGGGAGGGAGGTTTTGCAGAGAAGGCTGTAGCCCCAGCCCCTGCCTCTCTCTGTCTGCTCTTCCGGGTATCTCAGCATCCTCCCCAGCCCTGTTACCTGCAGGGCTTATAAGCAGCCGTGGGGAATGCTCCAGGGAGCCGGCTGTCTGTGCTGCCTTCCCTCCAGCATCTCACCTGCACTGGGAGTCTCTCAGAGGTGACAGCTCTGAGCAGATCACGGGCAAAGGGCTGAGGTAACCTTAGAGGGCCCAAGGCCAGGGGGAGAGAAGGAGAGGGCAAGAAAGAGAGAGGAAAGCTCATTACTATTTCATCATCCCAGGCCAGTCGCTCCTGGAGGACAGCAAACAACATGAAACCCTTCACGAACATGAAACCGGCTGTCGCCCAGTCAGAAGCAGCGAGTGGCTTGTGCAGCCGGCCCCGTGTCACAGCACCATGTTTGATCAAGGTATCTGGAGCCCAAAGACTCATGAGGTTTATCCCCCTCCTGCCTTACCCTCCAGGAGCAGCTCACTGCAGCTGCTCCAAGGACTCAGCCCTGGCCCTAAGTTGACAGCCAAGGCCACAGGAACATCCACCAGGACCATATTCCAGGTGAGGTAAGACATAAATGCCAGCAGACATCAAGCAGAAATTAATCCAGGGTGGGTTCCAACTTCCCAACTCTGCCAGTCCCCCCTTCCCCCTTGTAGCTTTGCCATCTGCAACACCCCTGCTTTCCCTTCCAGGGTCTATCACACCCAGTGACCTGCCCTTTCCTGCTAAGGTGGCTCCCAGCTCTGGCCTGGGCAGAGCTAGAATAAAAGGGTCCTTAATGAAGTATTCATAGCCTCCATGTGGGATGGAGGAGCTCACCTGGACTGTGTGCTGGTGAGCCCCTGCAGCTCGGAAACAGTGCTGGCACAGGCTCTTTGCAAATACATTGGCTTCAAAGTTCATGCAAGGCACATCCTTGACCAAACCAGACATTATCCATAGCAAGGGTGAAGATCTTTGGCTGCTGGGCTGCTGGCAGGGAGCAGGCAGGAGGAAAAGGAGGAAGGAACAGCAGCAGAAGACCAGAGCTTCAGGGTCCCCCAGCCTTCAGCTCCTGTGGAAGCAGGAATGTTATTCGCAGACTGAAGTTTGCTGCTCTCAGCTGGCAATACTGGAATAGAAGGGCAGCCAGGTGCAAAAATGAACAGTATGATCCATATAACTATCGATAATGAAATGGTATGCTCCAGCAGGGACCTCTTTTAAAAGGAGGCAACGCACTGCACCCTCAAATGGCAGCTGACACCCACATTTTGGGAGTCCCTGTGAACAGAGGAAATGATGCTCATGTCCTGCTATTTTGTTGGATGGAAGTTTTCTTCCTTCAAGCTCTCTTAAGAGGCACAAAAAGGAAAACTTTCCTCTTGACTATGCTTCTCATAAAGGGATAGCTGTAAGCAGCTTAGGAAATTTGGAAACCCATGAGACTCTTCCTAAACTTGTTGATCCCACTAAAATTTCTGAGACCTGTAGGACAGTCAATCTCCAAGCTGTGAAGGGCAACAAGCACAACAGCTGGGCTCCACACTTCTGTCTTGGCTTTTCACGTGCACCCTGCCCACCATTCCCTCTTCCGTCCTGCAGAGCAAATCCTTGGATTTGAGGATGTGATCTGTGCTGGGAGGGCTCTGTTTAATTTGTCCAGAGGATTCACCAACAGGACAGGAAGTCAGTGCTGGATGAATCCAACATCCCTGATGTGAGCATGCTGCTGCTCCTCTAAACAAGAACACTTGAGTCAGAGCAGCTGGTCAAGTTTATGAGTGATCCCAAAACCAACCAGGGCCAACTGTCGATGCCAGAACCAAGCTATATTTTTTTTTCCAGTGCACTCATTTGAGGTACAGCAACTGACACTACTGCCAACCTTGCAGCCTCCCTCCTCATATGGGGGCATGTTTTCTTGACTTGTTCACACAAAATACCCCAACACCGCTGCCCACTCCTGCCCATGGAGCATCACCCCTAGTTGGAGCCCATAGCATCCCACTGCCTGATGGGCAAATCTTTGCTCCCCGCATCCTTTGGGATCTACTGCCAGGATAATACTGCGATCCCCAGGGTTTCTGGCATGCATGCGAGGAGCCAGTCATGCTGAATGCCCCCAGTGCCTCCCAATGCCCCCAGTACCTCAGCTTCCCTATGGCTCCCAGCACCTCGCCGCCCGCCGAGCTCCCCCCGCAATGAAGCTCGCCGTGGGAACGGTGGGTGGCGAGGCCCCGCCCCTTCCCCTCTTATTGGCTGCAACCCAGCAGTAATTTGAATATCGCCCTCTGAGTGGCTGGCGAAGCTCGGGTTTGTGGCGCCCACGGGTGCGGGCACCCACGTGTCGGTGGCAGCAGGCGGGAGATCGACCCGACCGACCCCGGGGCTGCTGGAGGCACCGGGCTGCGGTTCATCCCCCCGCATCGCGCCCTCGGCCTCTTCCTGCCCTTCCCTACGGCTGCATCTCCCTCGGGACCACCCCACTGCCTGCCAAGGTCTGCCCCAGCGCTCCCCCAGAGCATCATTCCAGGGCCTGGTTAACCTGAACCCTAAACAGATGTTAAAGCAGCGGAATCATCTGTAAGCACCGAGACAGCCAAACGTGACCGTGACCCCAGGCTAGCTCCATCAGGAGGTCATTCCTACCCACAGCACTCCCCAGTGAGGTTTGTCTTACCTGGGCTTTACCTGCCCAGCACAGGTCCTGTTTGAGCCTCGCTATTTCTAGTGGAACATGTAAACATGTTAAGATGTTAAGACATCTGCCCTCCATTGCTCCTGCTGCAATCCAACCACCTTCTCTTCACAGTCCTGGTGAATATTAAGAAAAAATAAAAAGCCAAATGCTTTATTGCACTTTTTGTTTACCCATTGAAAGCAGTTTTCAATCCACAGTTCAAACCTGTCTTTCCCAGACACCCTCAGTTATTCAGCTGTATTAGATCACAAAAGTTCTTGTCACTCTCCCAGCAACTTCTTCCCCAGCTCATTTCTGGAAGACAATGCTAGAAGCAGCAGTGGGACTGTACTGGATACAGCCTTGAGCTTGACATGCTCCTGAAGAGCAGTAAACACAGTGCACTGATTATCACACAGCTCATGCACACCCTGTTTTTCCCCAGCTCCTATTTTTCCCCAGCTGTCTGACCTCTTTGGCTCCCTGTCTGGTTTTGATTCTCTGTAATCCCAATTACATTTTTGTGCGTGCATGTGTGCAGAATCACAGCCTAGTCAGTGAAAGCCATCATGCATGGAAACCTCAGCATGGCAGCCCACGTCAGGGCCTTACCTCCCTCTGTGTGAGCCCTCGGGCAGAAGCACAAGTAACATGCAGGTGCCAGAGCTACAGAGCCAAGCGTGAAAAACCTGAGCCGAGGCTGTGGAAGGGGGAACACGCAGGGAGCTGCTGGCCCCTGCTCTTCGTTTTCTCAGCAGTGGCTGCACCAGCACTTTGATTTTTGCAGGTACTTTACATTCAGAAGCTCTTTAACAGCTAGAACTTGTTTGTGCGCAGCTGGCAGGGGGGAAGAACAACAAAAATGCTCAAATTCATCTTGAAAACAAGGGGAAACAGCAAACAAGAAGAATTCTAAGTCACAGTCTGGGATGAACTGTGATGTGTCTGGCAAACAACACATTAACTTGGTGTGGGAGCTCATATTCTTGATCCAGTTTATCCTGGGGTGGCCTGTCTGCACACCCTGCACATAAGGAAGACAACAAGCTGGGGCTGAGTCAGTAATTTACATCACCAGATAAAGCTTTAATCGATCAAATGGAGAAATCAATAGTGCAGTGAACAATCCTGATGGTTAATGCCACATAGAATGTAGCAGTCTGTTCTCAGTTTTCCATATGCCTTGGTTTTTTAATGTGAAAACCTAACTTCCAGCAGGAACTGGAAGCTTTCAGAGCATGGAAGAGGCTGCTGGAGATTAGAACTGACACTTGACGCTTGAGAAAGGCTCAGAAGTTATTAGGGGCAGGAATACAGCAACCTAAAAGAGATTCTTGTAAGTCACCTTGCAGCAAAATAACACTGAAGTGCTGTTGATGTCCCTCTTTACCATCCCATCAGGACTACAATGAGGCAATCTAGTGCTGCCCCTACTTGCCAGGCTGCCTACAGGCTGTGGAAGGTGAAGCAATCCAGAGTTCCCACTCCACACTTCTGGAGATGTCACAAACACACAGCCTGTACATTTCTTTTACAGTGGCCATCCCAGCTCCAGAGCAAACTCCTGGGGTGGGAAAGCAAAAGTCACCTGCCCACATTTATTCCACAAGGCAGAATGTCTGAAGGGAAAGTGCTGCACGACTCACACAAAGGATGCCACACAATGTCCTCCAGCTTTGAGCTACAGTCCCCTTGGTGTGGCACACCACTCTAAGCAGAACTTCCCTCTCCTTCCCTCCTACATCCCTCTCAAACCCAACAACCACACAATGGCTCTAGAGCATATAAACTACCAAACCACAAGGAGAAATGCTTTTGTGCTCCTCTTGGACACTTGGGATGAAACCAGCCCAGCATCAGACTTTCAGCCTTGCCTTGGGAGTTGCTTTCACAGCTCTGAAACAGCCAACACCCCAAGGCAAGACAGGAAGGCTGGATAAGGCAGCTCATGGGTTTAATGCACATTCTGAAGCGGCCTTTAAGGCAGTGTACCAGAACTATTTTGGAGGTGAGGGAACTGCACACACTACATTTTCATTATGTGACTGAGGTTATTGCACAATTAATGCTTAAGAACCCAACTCAGGATGGGACTCAAGAGTCCAAGCAGGCAAGGCACATGGGATAAAACAGTATCTACTTCCCCACCATTCACCTTCAGAAGAAAAAGGGAGGTACAAAGGGACCCCCTGCTTCACATGCATGCCACCCAGTTCCCTCCAGAGCAAGATGCTCCAGCAGAAACTGCGTGGCTGCTTTCAGCATTGAGATCGTACCCTCCTCAACACTGTGTGTGCATGCTCCAAGAAATGGAGAGATCCATCAGGCTGCAGTTAGCTTTAGTGGCTGGTGGCCATCAGCATTGCTCTGATATTTCTCCATGAAGCCCCAAGCACTGGTTTGCTCTTTCCCCTCCCATTTGTGGCATGAGAAACATACACACTCTCCCATTGCTGGTTGCCAGCTTTCTGGTGTGGGTTTTGGCCACACAAGCCTTTTCTTCCTTTGTCATTTCCTTGCCAGTACACAGATGTGGGTGCCTTAGTCTCCACACACATGTGGCATGGGTGGAGGCCTGGCTTACAAGCAGAATGGCCATCATCTCCTACAGATACTCCAGAAGAGAGGCCAACATGCTGCTTAGCCTTGCTCTTCTTCTCAGAGGGTTCACTCAGTTTTGCCATCAGTATTCCTTAACCCAAACCATGCAAACTCTTTTTTTCCCCTCCTGCTGAAGGCATCCATGCTAAAAAACATAGTGAAGTCCGAAGAAGAAAGGCAATTAACTGCTGCTGACTGCAGCAGCCCTGAGGTAAAGGGCAAGGGCAGCCACTGCCACTCCCATCCCAGAGAGGGCCACACACATACAACAAGGGCATTAGGGCATTTCATACTCCTCTATCTCAATTAAGATCGGCACATTCAGCAGACAATGGAATGAGCCATTCCTGCTCTGGCTGGCTTGGCACTGCAGAAATAGCTTCTAGCTATTCCATTTCCCAAGCACCAGTGGATTTCAGTACCCTTTAAGCACCAGGAACTATCTTCCCTCTTTCCAGTTGGTACTGGCCTTGGCACAGTTGCTGTTACACTTCAGATAAGACACAAATGGGGTTTTTTTTTCCTCAGCAAAATGACTTAATGAAGATTTAGTCACAGTGTTACCAAATTCCATCTGGCACAGGTAGCAAACAAAAAGTACCCCTGCATTCAAGTGTGGCACTGGAGAAGAAACACATTAGACAAGATGACACCCTGTCTCTATGGAAAAAGGATTTACTGCACAGGAGAAATGCCAGGGCACTGATGCACAAGAGAGGAAGCAGAGCTCTTCCAAGCCTCATAAATTGCCCTGACCATGTGCCTGTTGCACTCTGCCCCAGATCCTCTCCTTTGATAAAGCCAGGTTACCAGCTCTGGAAGGTGAGTCCCAAGGACAGAAGGGTCATGCCAAACAGACAGTGTGATCCCAGCAGCAGTTTTTAAGAGACTCCATGGCACCCAGACACTTAGTAGCTGGAGTTCATTGTGGAAATGGGTAGAGTGTCCATAGTCGCTCTGACCAGAGCTCAGGAGGGGAGAGGAAGGGTGACCTTGGTTCACTGCTGGTCAGAGAGCCAAGTCAACAAGACCCTTGCCCCCAGGGAAGGGGTCCCAAAGAGCACTCAGCCAGAGGTGGAGCACTGTCCCAGCTGCTGGGCTGAGCACTAGTTCCTCCATTAATCTTGATCACGGCCCATTTTGCCCGTCAGCCTCCGCCGCTGAGTCTTAGTGGTCCGCCCCGTGCTGGATTTCTGGATTTTCTTGCGTGGGCCTTGCCCACGTTGGAGTCTCTTTCCTTTTCTCTTTTTCCGGCTGTGCATGTGCAGCGTGGCAGTAAGAGCAGAGATCCTGTGCAGGGCAGGAAGAGAGAAATGTTAGGAGATCAAAGTCTGCAGGAGAAAGGCAACACCACAACAAAAGCAGGAGAGCCGTGTGGCCCAGCAGGAGTAGACATCAGCCGTGGTGAGCTCCAGAGAAACTCCACTGTGCTGGGCACCATCCTGGCAGGGCAGGAAACCTGCGAGTCTATGTGTGCAGTAACAATCACAATGAATTTTCTAAGCATTGAGCTGGCCAGTCACCACAAAGTTAAGGAATACTCTGCATTCCTGAGCTAGCTGTAAATCCTGGATACTGAAAAAATATGGAGAATGCCAAAGCTTTAGGGTCTTCTGACCTTCAATCTTAGAGGCAAATTCTGCACCCTGCAATACACCCTTCCCTTGCGATATCTGCCGAGAGGAAGGGCTGGGTAAACACTTCAGGACAAAGCCTGCCCCGCTCTATATCCTCCTCCTGCTGCGGCTGTCACCAGGGATCAGCGGAGTGGAATGGAGCGTCCGGCACAGGCTTGTGCTCTGCCAGTGCCCTCTGCTGGTTCCTGCCCACCGGCGCCCAGCAACACAGCATCCCCGGCCCTGCAGCCACACCACTGAGCTGGGAAGGAAAGATCCTCCTCATCAGCTTACCAAGCCCAGCAGCAACTTGCTGGGGTGAATTTATACGTACTTTTCTGACAGGAAAGGGTTTCTGGACTTCTTGGGCATTGCTTTTGCAGGCTTGTTCACTACCTCTTCTCCTTTCTCTTCTTCTGATCCATCACTCTTGCCCTTAAAAAGGAAGAAAAAGAATACCTAAGATACATTATAACACGCAGTTTCGTGATGCTGGTGTTTCTGCTGCCCTCTTGGTTTCATTCATTCATTTCATTCATTCAACCATCTAATCATAGGTGAAGTTTGTTTTTTAGTTCTCCGCATCCCTTGCTGTCCAAATCTCAAGGTTCTTAACACAAGGTTTTTTTCGGAAATGGACAACCAGTGAGAAGTCCTGCAGTAATCCACTCTAAGATCCAAAAACTTCAGATTGATCTTAATGGCTTGTGCAGCTGAAGTCTAAACTATGAACTGAAGGTTTCATCTTTTTTCCTAAATTACTATCAAAGCCTCTTTAAGTAAATTTTCAGATTATAAAATGTCCTCACAAATGTTAAAGATTAACAGACACTTCCCCAAAGAGCTCAAATCCAGCCACAGTCGTGAAGATCAAAGGATCAAATGAACCAGAGCCTGAAAGCCTTTCTGGAGCAAATATGAGATTCTCAGTTACGATACATTTTGAACATAAAAGCAACAGCATCCAGAAATTAATGGTTTTCTTGTTTGTAGTCCAAGCACAGGATGGTGGACAGAAGTGCCTGCTCCTCCTAAGCACACTTTTTCCTGGTAAGGACACATGAAAGAGATAGAAGACAGCCATGGAGCAAAACCTGAAACCTTGCTGCTCATATTGTATTGGCTTTTAAAATACTACATTCTCACCTCCAGCCCTGTGATACCTTTCACTTACACAAGGTCAGCTGGGACTAGCAATGGATTCCGGGGAGGTTTAGAGTAAGCTGCTCATGTGAGACATTTCTTCTATTTTAAAGGCCCAACATAAGCTGCGGAAAAACTAGGAAGTTACGAGTTTCCCTTTTCATCTGTGCTCCCAGCCTGCTGCAAGTCTTTGGGCACATTCAGCGAGTACCAGCCCTGCCTAGCCAGCCCCAAGAACATTTACAGCTGACACAACCAGTGAGGCAGCAAGAGGCTTTACCACAGGGGTGGTCAGTCCCAGCTGACGTGCTCCTGAGAGGTCCAGGTCACTGATGGTGGTCACGGTTACAATGTGGTTCGGGTGGTCAATGTCCACAGACTCTGTGCGTGATGTCACCAAGTGCTCCAGCTCGTCAGCCTCATCTGGAGAGACAAAAAAGGTCCTGCACTGCAAAGCGCCCCATCTTCAACAAGATACATTTACTTGTCCCTGCGGTGCCATGCTCAGGGGGGACCCAGCCTCTGCATCCAGGGTGAAAGAGTGGAAGGGTTTGAACACCAGCACTACAAGCATAAAGGGCAAGCTTCTCCTCCCAGTACAGGACTTGAAGATGCCCTCTTGCTTGCTCCTTTCTGTACACCCTCCTACCCTGTATTCCACCAGGACAAGATCGCTGCCCAGTCAGAACACTAGAGGAGCAAGGAGCTGATGCTGTGGGACAGTGCATGCACTCCTGCTCTTACCACCTAGTGTCAGACCACGGGTGCCCACCCCTCGACACCGAGGGCCCAGCACCTACCAAGTGCCTCCTCCCTCTCGCTCAGCATCTTCAGGTACTCCTGGTGCCTCTGAGGGGAATTGGAACAGATCATTGCGGCATCCCTCCGACCCAAGACCCTCCTACCCTGCGGCCTGCCCGCCATCGCGGGAGGCGGGCACTCCGCACCCACGGAGGGCCGATGGGGGGGGGTGGTGGTGGTGTGTTTGTAAGGGTACCTCCTCCTTCAGCTTCCTCTGCTCCTCCTTAAGCTTCCGCTTGATCTCGTCCAGCGCCGCCTTCCTCCGCTCCACCTTCCGCTTGTGGAAGCCGGTTAGGTACTCCCTGCCGCCGGCAACACCGAACCACCGGGAGTTTAGCGATCCCTTCACGGGGAGATATCCCCAGCCCGTCCCAACATAACACACATACCCACCCCCACCCCTAGCCTCACCTCCGCCTGTCCTCGTCAAAAGTCACCACCAGCCGGCTCTCTCTGCCGCCCGTACCACCCTTCTTCTTGCGGCCCATGGCGGTACCACGCTGCCGGCACCACGCTGCCGCCCGCCCCTTCCGCCGTGAGGGGCGGCACCGTCCCGTCCGCCCGCCCTGCTGCGCCGGGCGGAGGGGGCTGGCGGGATGGCGGCCTCATGAGGGCACCAGCGGGAGGCTGTCTCTGCTCAAAGGAGCAGAGTGGGGGCAGCACCGGGTCCCCTTGTCCCGCTGGTGTGTGGGACCTTTGTGCGTCTCCTCGGCTGGTCATAGCTGTGCGTTCTGCACCTTGGCTGGGATGGGAGAGAGAAGCCACTTCGCAAGTGGCTGTTCACATCCCTGGAGTGGATGGAAGGTTCTTTCAGGTTTGAGTGCCTCCAGCTCCCTCTTCCCTTCAGCTGGCCCCCAGCAGACGGGTTTTGCGATGCTGCCTTGTGCTGTGTTCTCACCTTGAGATGTGTTCTCAGTCTTGTACATCTCCATCTGTTTAACAAAGGTTGCTCCTCCAAATATTTAACGTCTGCATCTCATCAGGAAAGGTCCAAGAGTTTATTTCAAGCTATCATTGTTTGGTGTTAGTGGTACCTGTGCTGCTTCTCTAAGCCCATGAAGACAATTGCAGGGATGCGTCTGAGTCTCTGATATGCAGGACCTGGCTCAACAGCCGTGGTTTCTGTAGCTATAGAGAGACATCAGCACGAGTTGGAGGGAGCATCAGCACTGCCATGTTCTTGGATGATGGTTTGAGTGCCTTTGGCTGAACTGAACTTTCTTGCCCTCTGGTCCTTGCTTTAAAGGTGTGTGTAACGCCTGTGCGGTGGCCAGCTGACTGGTGTAAGCTCCTGAAGGGCTGCAAGGCCAGCCCAAACCACCTCCATCTCAACACAAGTCCTGACAGGGCTGCAGACAGCAGCCACCTCGCCTTTATCAACTTGCTCGCTGCTGCGCTCTCTTCCTGGCCTGTCCGTTCGCCAGCAGAAATGCGGAAAAACCAGTTCTGTGGTTAATTGCTGCACTTCCCTCCACGCCCAAGGGGCAGATCTCCTCCTCCTCCTCCTCACCCGCAGCCTGGCTGCACTTCAGCCTCTCTGCCCCTGCCTGTGCTTAGCCAGCTCAGGTGTGCCGTTAAGGCCTCCCCGCTCCTACCATTCACCTTACGGCTTCTCCTGCTTTCCCCTTTTCCCACTCTGTGCCAGAACTGCTGTGGCTCCGGTGGCTCCTTCTCCCTTGGGTTGGTCTGCAGGTACAGAAGGCGCGGGCTGCCCTCCTGGCCCTGCCCTGCCTTGCCTTGCCTTGCCTGGGAGGGATAGCGCTGGGACGTGATGGCTGGAGGACACGAGCGGAGCATGAAGGCCCTGAAGGAGGTGTGGAGAAGAGCGGAAAACTCTTTATGTGCAGACTGTGGGAAGTCAGGTGAGTCCCCAAGGGCTGCTGGAGGTAGAGTTGGAAGCGGGGGCTGCTCTCTAACAGCTATTGGGCTGCACAGGAGCCTGGAGTAGAGAGGAAGGTGAGACATTGCCCTGGGTATTTGCTTCTTCCCCCTGGAGGTGAGTTGGCAAAGGAGGAGGAAGGGGATGCTGCCACAGTGCTGGTGGGAAGAAGGACGGGGATGTGGTAGTGCCTGATGGGCAGGGGCTGTGTAGCTGCAGCATCATGGGTTGTAGTCATGTCAGATCTCCAAACACAAATCAAGGTCATGCCCAGTCAGGACCTGACAAGAAAGCTCGCAGTGAAATCCTAACTGCTCCACAAAGGAGGAGTGGTTCAGGAGGGCATTGTCTCCTCTGTGACTCAGCCGAGCTGACAACCTGCTACAGGCGCCTTGGAGATTTCCCTTCCTGAAGGGCTTGCTCTCTTCGAAGGATACCCAGTTTGAGGTCCTATGGGCACTGCTAAAAACACTCATCATGCTCTTCCTAAAAAGGACGCATGGAGCACACCATCCAAGGCAAATTAAGATTGGGATAATTGGTATCATTTCACCTTCTTAAATTCTTCCAGGAAAATTTTGGATTTAGGGCTGCTTTCCACTTCTGGAGCTAAATACCGTTGTGGGTTTGCTGTATTGCACTAAACTGCTGGAGTCTTTTCCCAGAGGTGGTTTCACTTTCATCATGGGTAACTCTTTATGCAAAAGAAATTTTCAGAGCACTTGAAGTTTTCAAGGTTCAGGTTAATAAAGATTCAGATGAAGTGGTTGAAGCAGGGGGAAATGGGGGGCTATAATAGCTATGCTTTTTCCTAACCAGCATATATACTTGGGTGTTAATTGGTTCAGATGAAACTGTGGTCACCCAGCTCTCTGTTTCTCAGGACTATGTTCTCAGTTGAGGTATACACCCCAGGGGAATTTACTATTTCTAGTCATACCCTTTTTTACACCCTCAGATCCTGATTGGGCATCCTCTACTCTGGGTGTTTTTATATGCCTCAGCTGTTCAGGAATTCATCGCAACATCCCTAGCATCAGCAAAGTCAAATCCCTGAAGATGGACCACTGGGATGATGCTCAGGTGCAGGTGAGACCTTTATCCCCACTGGTATGTCAGGTGGGTTGGGTCTAGGTCATACGCTAACTGTCTTGGGAAAGTCAGCCCTTTGACTGCACAGAGTTGAAGATATAGTCTGATTTAATCTGTCCCTTTGCTACTCATGCTCTGGATACTTGTGCAGGGATAACTCCCTATTAGCCCACTGAGAGAGGCAGGATGCATTTGCCTTACATGTCTCCCCATGTCCTGTTGCTTTATGGCAAATGCAGAGCTCTTGCAGTGTATTTTGCCAAGGCTCAGGGTCTTTGTCACTCCAAATTACTCATTTCCCACTCACCAGCTCCATCCAGCCTCAGTATCTTCTCTTGGATTCAGCAGTCCAAGGGGAAAATTTTGGGCAATTCCATGCTCTGAGACGAGATTCCAGTTATAATGTGATCTCTTGAGAAAAATGGCATTTGTGGGAACTTGACTTCTCCCTATTACACCCCTCCTCAACCCATAAATCTTCAGGGGACTGAAGTAGTTTTCTGGAGATCCAAAGAAAATAATCTGTATCTTGCTGCTCTTTGGAGAGGAACAGAGAGTTTTGGAATGTCCCCCCAGAAGACATTGCATAGCTGTTGAGTGCAGTGTCCTCAGTGATGCGGGCATGGCAGCAAATCTACTGAGTGTGTGTGCACCCGGCCCCACGGAAGTGACATTTATGGCATTCTTTTGATTCAGGTGCAATCAATGTAACTTCTAAGAGTAGACAGGACCTTTGAGATCCACCTTTATGGAGCCAGACGTTACTGGGATGTCGCAATGGAGGGGAAAGAGAATGCCTCATTAGAGCTTGATGTGCATCTGGCCCTATGGTGGGTCAGGAAAGAAAAAGGTCCAACATTACTCAGCATCAAAGGGAAGGCACTAACTCTCTGTCTAATTCTGCAGTTTCTGGCCAAGCATGGGAATGCTGTGACTAAAGGCATATATGAAGCTCACATCCCTATTTACTATTACCAGCCAACCTACAATGACTGCCAGTAAGTTGCTGCATAGAAGAAAAGGGGGAATGGCAGTTCTGGGTTCCTTTAAGTGTTTCTGAGCTACCTGTCACCTCTCTCCCTAGTGTGCTGAGAGAACAGTGGATACGGGCCAAATATGAACGCAGAGAGTTCACTGAGCCAGGAAAACAGCTGCCATATTCTGATGGTAAGAGCAGAGCACAGCATCAAAATATCCTGCCTGTTGCCTTTGCTGGAAGCTTTTGAGCACTGTGAGAAGAAAGCTCGTAGTGTCAGTGCGGCAAATCCCACAAGTACTCCTGAGAACCCAGCTGGTATTTATAGGATATTGTGGTTTTTGGAGAGGGGGTTCAGTTGTGGCCAGTGTAGGTTGGTATTGCCATGGGTTGCTTTCATGCTTTTTCAAAGGCATTTTCTGTCCTGTTGGAGCCAGACCTCTTCAATAAGGGATTTCTGTCCTGCTGCAAACTACTTCCTCCAACCATGGCAGCTGTCTTTGAAATGCCAGTGCTGTGACGCAAGGTGCTGGAGCCCAAGGGCCTGTAGAGTTGAGTGGGAAGAGTTCTGGTCTTATACTAGGGTCCAGGACTCTGGTGTTCACAGAAAAAGTGGCTCTCATGCTGAAAAAGACAGTAGTGAAGGCCAGAATAGGAGGTGGGAAGCATCTGGGCACGTCAGTTTATCTGGGCTGCCAACGAACAACCAGCATCTTCAGCTGTAAGTCAGAGGTGGGACCTCTCCTTCTCAGATGTTTGTTCTCAGCAATAGTTCATCATATTCATGCTGTATTCAGCTCTGGAGCTCCAAGAAGGATGTGGACCTGATTGAGCAAGTCCAGAGGATGGCCACAAAGATGATCAGGGGGCTGGAGCGCTAATGCTATGGAGACTGGCTGAGAGAGTTGGGCTTGTTCTGAAGAAGGGAGGGTTTCAGGGAGACCTTATAGCAGCTTCCAGTACCTAAAAGGGCCTACAAGAAATCTTGAGAGGAACTTCTTACAAGAACATGTAGTGATAGGACAAAGGGGAATGGCTTTAAACTGAAAGAAGGTAAATTTAGATTAGGTATTAGGAATAAGTTCTTCCCTGTGAGGATGGTGAGGCGCTGGCACAGGTTGCCCAGAGAAGCTGTGGCTGCCCCATCCCTGGCACTGTTCAAGGCCAGATTGGACGCAGGGGCTTGGAGCAACCTGGTCTAGTGAAAGGTGACCCTGCCCATGGCAGGGGGTTGGAACTGGATGAACTTTAAGGTCCCTCCCAACCCAAATCATTCTGTGATTCTATGTGCTTTATCCCAGAGATGTGGCTGGGACCCCAGGCTGCATGCGGCATTTTGATGCGTGCTATTCTTGTGGAAGGATGCTTTTATAAGTGGCCTTTCTGCTCCCAGGGGTGAAGGAAGGCATCCTCTGGAAGCGAGGTCGAGACAATGGGCAGTTCCTACCCCGCAAGTTCCTCTTGTCTGAGAGAGAGGGATGTCTGAAGTATTTCACGAAGCAGGATGTGAGTATGGTGGTCAACTCCCAACCCAGTGCATACTCCACTCAGGGCAGTGCGGGCACAGGGGTGTTTCTATTTCATATGCAAGGCGACCTGTTTCTGAGGTTGCCTGGCTCATCCCACGCCAGGGATGATGACAGAAACATGACTTTGAAGAGAGGGGTCCCCTTCCTACTGTCAGGGTGACATTTCCCCATGCCCTCCCTTTGTGCTTCCCTATACCCTTCCCTCACTGCTGATAAAAGGTTTGATTTTTCACTGGTGCATGGATGCCCCACGCCTGGAAACATTCAAGGTCAGGTTGAACAGAGCTCTGTGCCAGCTGGTCTAGTTGAAAATGTCCCAGCTTTTTTCAGGGGAGTTGGACTAAATGGTCTTTAAGGTCACTTCCAAGCTGTTCTATGTTTCTATGATTCTAGGAGTGGGCTCTTTCCTTTTGAGGTCAGTTAGCCTTTAGACTGGCTCAGCTGTAAAGTCACATGCACTCCCAGTGTGCTATTGGCAGTTCCAGAGTAGGCACAGGTCAAATGTAAAACGAGGTATGTGTGTCCACTTTCTGAGCTTGAGCACAACACATGGTGAAGGGAGTGTGTGCTACAGCAATTTTGTTGGGTGGGAGCAGTTATTACCTTTAAGATCCACTGACTCTCTCTTACCCTACAAAGTGTCTTTCCCACTAGGATTGCTTATGCATGACCAATGCTATTCTGTTTTCAGGCCAAAGAACCCAAAATCAATATTAAAGTAGATGTCATCAATGCTACATTTCAGCCGGTGAAGATTGGGAACCCCAATGGCCTGCAGATCACCTATCTCAAAGACAACAAGACCCGGAATATATTTGTCTACCATGAAAGTGGAAAGGTATTTCACTTTAGCATCAAGCATTGCAAAGCAATTGAGGTGGTCTGAGAAGCTGCTGGTATTAAATTGTCTGAAGTGTGGGTAGGACAGGGTATGTGTGTGTGAGTTGCTGTAGGTAACAGGGTGGGGGCTCTGTGTCTGTGTGTCTGAGAGAGTTTTGCTGTAGGGACTAGGGCAGGAGTGCTGACTGAATTAGTTTGTGTGGAAGGAGCTGCCGTAGATGATGTGCAAATGTGCTGCTGTCTGTGGATGTGGGGAGTGGGGCAGCCATGCTGTTTGTGTGTGAGGGAGATGATGTAGGTGCTGGGGGGGGGACACCTGGCTGTGTTTGTAGCTAACATAGGGTGAGCTGGGTAAATTTAGATGGCTCAGTGTTGCTCTGCCTAAGTTTTCTGTCCTGTCCTTTTCCATTCTCAGGAGGTAGTGGACTGGTTCAATGCCATTCGCTCTGTGCAGTTCCATTATCTGAAGGTAGCATTTCCCATTGCCAGTGATAATGAGGTAAGGCAGCACTAGAGTGCAGTGCTGAGTCTTCCACTAGTACTTGGTGATGTGATGAAAGAGCCCGTTAGTTACTATTAGAAGCCCAGGTACAGAAGTAGAAATTGTAGTATTTAGGTAACGGGATGAGAAAATGTGTGTAGAAGTGCCTGTGGTGGCCACAGAACAGCTGCTTTCTGCCCTTTCTGGGCACTTTGAAGGCAGAAGTGACTCCTGGCTAGGCAGTTCTTCAAACAGTTAATATAAAAGGCAATGGAGTTTGGGGGATAGAAGGAGGGGGAGGGAGAGGAGCAAAAGCAGATGGCAGAGAAACGTGGCTGAGTTTATTTGACTCTTGCCTTTTTGTCAGATAAAAAATCGGCTGACAAGAAACTTCCTGAAGGAGGGATACATGGAGAAGACTGGTCCCAAGGTGAGCTGCTGTGGGGAAAAAGTCTAGCAGGGACCTGCCAGAGAGCCACTGACCTTCCCTACTTCAATGTTTTTCTCCTGCTGTTTCCCCATTCCCCCCTGACTCTTTAGACACCCGTGGGAAGAGTGTGTGTGCACCAAGGGAGGGGACAATAAAAGGAAGGGGAAGGACACATGTGAAAGTAGATGAAGCCAGAGTCCCTGCTTTCTCCCAGAACAACAGATCTCTCTGCATGTGTCTGTGTGTGCATGGCCTTACAGGTATTTAGCGTCTAGATTTCTCCTGTCTGAACTCTGGGGTTCTTCACAGAAGTCCAAGAGTTGGGGACAGCAGTTGGGACTGAAAAACCCGATACTGATCCCCACTCTCAGCTCAGAAAGGGTGAGGAGGAGGTTGCTGTTAAGGCAGGGGCTTGGCTCAAGCGGTTGGGATGAATTTTGGGTATCCATTCGCACTGCTCGCAGCAGAGGGCACTGTCCGCTTACATATGTCACCTCTTCCTTTCTCAGCAGAAAGAGGCTTTTAAGAAGCGCTGGTTCACGCTGGATCACCGCAGGCTCACGTACTTCAAGGACCCTTTGGTGAGTGGGAGATCTGACCTCTGGCAGCTGCAGGCAACAGTGCTGAGGGCAGGGTCACAGTGCAGTCAGAGTCTCTGCTCCGCAGTAAGGCAGGCTTGCAGATTCCCCAGCTGCTTTGAATGGGCTCTAGGTCTTCCCCTTTCCATCTCTCTTAGTTCATTGCATGCTTTCTGTATTTGTTTCACTGCCTGTGAACAATGGGAACAGGGAGGGCAGCAGTGTAAGAGTGGTGATGGGGAGGAGAGTGACATGGCAGGTGACATGGAGCAGTTTTTCCTTTCTCAGACCTCTTTAGATCTATGCTCTTTAATTTTTCCTTTCTGCTGCTGCCTTTGAGCATCACCTCCCTGCTTCTCTGAATTCTCTGACCTCCCCTGATCACCATCCCTGGTTCTCACCTACTCTCCTCCTGTCTTTAGGTGCTCTGCTATTCCCTGGTTCTGGGATTCCGTAAACCTCACTTTTTCCCTCTGGTGTGCAGGATGCATTTGCTAAAGGTGAAGTGTTCGTGGGCAGCAGAGATAATGGATATAGCGTCCAGAAGGGATTGCCTATGGGAACACAGGGCAACTTCTCTTGGCAGTATGGCCTCACCATCGTCACCCCCGACCGGGAATACCTCTTCACCTGTGAGACAGAGACTGACCAGCTGGACTGGATCTCAGCCTTCACCAGTGTCATCAACCAGGCCATGACACCACAAGAATATGCAAGTAAGTGCCTGGATGCTGCTTTCTTCCCCTCCTGCTACTCCAGTTCGGGGTATTGCCTTAATGCACCACCTTTTTCCTTCACTACAGTTGAAGCCTACTTCAAGTTTAAATCCTAGGAAGCTATGCAGGAACCTGCTGTGACTTGACTCTGCCTGGTCCTGTTGCTGGGCTGTCAGGAGAGGAGATGGACATCAGAGAAACACAGTGCTCTTGAAGCGCCCTTTGAAGCACTTTTTTCCCCTATAGATGGTCCACTTAGTTTTGAGCACTCAATTAAGCTGCTTCCTTTCAAGTACAAGACTGAGAGTCTGGATCCTCAGCGGAACCTGTCACTGTTAAATTGCTGTGATTCAACTGGACGCTGGCAGGCCTTGCCTGTCAATTGGGCCTTGAAAACTTGACATTTGCTATGTTGGACTTGGGACCTAGCATCAGTCCTGCATGAAATTGCAGGCAACCACAAACCTTAAGAAAACAGCTGCCTGGTTGGAACTAAACCCCAGCAAGTTGCATGGGCTTCTGGACTAGAAGACCTGTTCCTTTACAAGAAATGGTTTCTCTGCTGGTGTCAGAGATGTGAAACATGTACATATTTGATCAGAGCTGTAGTTGAGAAAGGTCACTTAAAAGACGTAAACTAACAGCCAGATGTGAAGCCTGTTTCATCATGCTGTGTATGGGCTTGAAAGCTTCTTCAGACCTTCCTTTGATTGCTACAGAGAAGAGGGAAGCTCAGAAACAATGTGTGGGTATACATATGTATATGTGAATAACGTGTGTGTGTGTGTGCACGTAACAAAAAATGATGGGAGGTGGAATACTGACCTAGGAAAGATACTGTGAGGGATATTCATGCCACTGAAGTTCAGCTGTCAAATCTGAGTCTGTAGTCAAACCAATGGAGAGAGGTTGTGTCCTGCAGAGAGCAGCTTATGGCATGACTGATACAGAGTTCTGGCTTTCTGTTGTCTTTACTAGAACCTGGAGGCTGATGTCCAAAGACATCATGGATTCCCTCATTCCCTATGTCAAAGGCCTGGCATTTTCATTCTGTCCTATACATTACATATGTTTATACCGTATACCACAGATACTTATGTTTTTATGCATTAGTGTAACAGGGAAGTCTACATGTTCTTATCCTTCTAGTAACAGTTAGCCCTAACCACTAGATCAACCCATGATTTATATCTTAAAGATCATCTCTTAAAGCTCTCCTGGCATGCTGGAAGGACGAGCTGAGTTCTGCTGATGACTGTAATATTTGATGTGTCTGCAGCTTTACACCAGTAGTGTGTGAGAGCAGGCATCTCCTGTGTTAAGGGGAGCTAACTGGAATTAATGAAGCAACCAGTATTTTAATTAGCTCCTAAAGAAATACATTTAAAAATCCCACTGTAATTTATTTTAATTTCCTAAATGAAGTTAGGAGGCTAACAGTTAGTTAGCTGAGCTGCTGACTACTAAGGTATGAGTTGTTTCTTGAGAAGCGAAAAGGACAGCCAATCAGAGCAAAGAGCTGTGGGTATTCATTGCATTTCCTGGGGCATGTGAACTGTGGATCTTTCCATCAGAGCAAAATGGGCAAAGTCATGGTCCCCCCTCTGGTTCCCTGGGGAGTCCTCTTTGTTCTGAAGCTATCAGAACCGGTTGGGAGCATCGACTTCCTAGGTGAAAAGCACCACCATGAGTGCTCCCTGAGAGGAATCAGTCTCAAATGCTGGTGAAGAAAGGGCAGGGAGCATTGTGCGCAGAAACGTCAGGGCATAGGTGCCATGCAATGATGCCCCGCTAGAAGGCGATGGTGCCCACATAACAGGCTCCCAGCAGGGAGGAACAGGGCCAGGTCCTAGGGAACGTGGGATGTTCAGCCATCTGGCCGGCTTGCTTGCAAACTGGGGGCTACATCCATTATGTATACATTAGGGTCTTTGGAAGGGAGTGGGGGACAGGCCCTCATAGCCTGGCTTGGCTAAGGGACAAGCAGAGCAGTGTGGCAGCTCCTTGGCTCTGGTTTCCCTTCTAAAGCCACAGCATGATGCTTATACATGTTAGGGAGTTTTATCTTTCAGTTATCTCCTCTCTCAAATGAGGACAGCTGTGCAAGGGGAAACAGGAAGAAGAAAGGGAAACCAGAACAAGAAGGAAGAGGGACCAGGAAGAAAGTGCGGAAGGACAGGGGGGAAGAAAGAGTGTGTCTGCAGGAAAGAGGAGGCAGACAGTAGGGCTGGGCTCCTCAGCCAGCAGCTAAGTCTGGTATGAACTGGGACTGCATTCACACCGGTGTGTGAAGCTCTGAGTTAGACACATTCCTCTGTGCAGTGGGCAAGGCAACTCCCCGGGGGTTAGTTCAGGGGGCAGAGCCCACCTCTCCAGAGTCTGAGTTGAGAAGATACAGACGGGAGGAGAAATCCGCTCGCCGATCAAGTCTGCTGGTTTCTGCGGGCCCAGTGAACACTGAAGAAACAACAACTGCAGAGCAGGTGAAGACTGGAGACCTTTCCTCCTGGCTGGCAGAGGTTATTTTGCGCCTCTTCGTCTTGAAGGCGAGGGCATTGTCCCCTTCTCAGCCCTTTGATAGTTAAGAGAAACCAACAGACAGAGCTTGTGATGGACAAGACCAGCAAAATGGACTAGGTGGCTGGAGGTGAGGAACAGACTTCTCTGGAGTACCCTGTATCTTCCCTTCCCTCGGCTGCTTTCCTGGCAAGGCTAGACGTGTCAAATATATAGCAAGGGAGGAAGGCAGGGGGAAGGAACAGGTCTCTGACAGCCTGCCTTGTTCTTGCTTGCTGTACCCAAAGATGTCTTATGACCCTTCCTTCATCAGCACAAGACCTGCAGAGGATCTTGAGGGTGACAGCTTCTTGGAGGAAAGCAGTGGTGTGGGTGATGACAGTAGCATCCTGGGAGGGGACAGCCCAGTCACGGGGCCTCTGGGTGCAGTGCTGCTCATCATGTGCCTCACTGGGATGGTGGGGAACATCTACACCATGTTGGTAGCCTCCGGCAGGGTGCCTGGCCATTCAGCGGGCTCCTTGGGGGTCTATGTGATCAACTTAGCCCTGGCTGACCTCCTGTACCTCTCCACCATCCCCTTTGTTGTCTGCACCTACTTCGCCCATGACTGGTTCTTCGGGGATATGGGCTGCAGGCTTTTGCTCAGCCTGGACCTCCTCACCATGCACGCCAGCATCTTCCTCCTGACTGCCATGAGCCTGGAAAGGTACTGGGCTGTGTCCAGGCCGCTGCGGGCCAGACGGGCCAGCAATGCTTACCGCAAGCTGGCCAGCACTGTCCTCTGGCTCCTCTCGCTCCTGCTTACGGCCCCCATGATGGTGATGACCCAGCTGCGGGAGGAGGACGGCCCGCACAAGCGCATATGCATCCCCACCTGGACACCGGCAGCCTTCCGGCTCTACCTGACGGTGCTGTTCACCACCAGCATCCTGGCACCCGGCGTGGTGCTGGGCATCGTCTACAGCCGCCTGGCCCATGCATACTGCTCCTCTGCATGGGGCCTGGGGCTGCCTGTGGCGGGCAGGGCCCCTGCCCGGCGGCTCTTCTCCAGGATCTCCACCATTGTGGTGGCTTACTGGGCCTGCTTCCTCCCCTTCTGGGGCTGGCAGCTGGTTGGGCTCTACTGGGGCGAGGGGCTGGGCATTGGTGGCACCACACAAGCCTACCTCAACTTCGGGGTCACCTGCTTGGCCTACAGCAATAGCTGCATCAACCCCTTCCTCTACACCCTACTCACTGGCAGCTACCGCCGGTGCCCCAGGGTGGGCATGGCACGGCCACCAGCACCATCCTAGGAGCCATGGAAGGGCTAGGGGGAGGCCACAGCATCCCTCCACTTAATAGAACCATTAAGTCACAGAATGGTTTGAGTTGGAAAGGACCTTAAGATCATTTAGTTCCAACCCCCCTCTCATGGGCAGGGATACCTCACACTAAACCATGTCACCCAAGACTCTGTCCAACCTGGCCTTGAACACTGCCATGGATGGAGCATTTATCAAATCTTTGGGCAGCCTGTTCCAGTGCCTCACCACCCTCACAGTAAAGAACTTCTTCCTTATATCTAACCTGAACTTCCCCTGTTTTAGTTTGAGCCCATTACCCCTTATCCTACTGCTACAGTCCCTGATGAAGAGTTCCTCTCCAGCATCCAATTTTGGGAGAGCTGTTGAGCTATGGGGGATGAGCAGCATCCTAGGTTGGGAACATTGGCTGGGGTTGAGTCAAGAAATAAAAGTGCATCACTCTCCAGGCTGACATGCAATGTCTTCTGTTGTCATTGTTCCAGTGCCTTCCTCTCTGCGACGCTGCTCACCCTCCTCAGCTTGGGGGGAGCATACTTGTTTTGGGGATCCTGGCTCCATCCTTGGATTCTTCAGCCCTTGCATGCCAGCAAGTGGGTGGAAGGGAGGAGTCAGCCTCGATACTCTAAATTACACAGCTGGGGAGCCCTCGCCACCCCTCACCTCCTCGCTAGCAATGGGCCAAGCCATAACAAAGTCAGGACAACAGTGAGTCACAGATTTCACAGGACCAATGAGTCACTTCAAGGAGCAGCCACGCTAGCAGGAGACCTGAATTAGGTTCATCCTCTTGTGGTAAAGCTCACACTCAGCTTTCATCCCCCACCCGCCACAGAAAAAACCCCTCTGAAGAGTCTTGCTAAAAAAGGACTCCCCAGTGCAGTTACAAGTCGTGGTGAGATTGCGCTGAAGCACAGCCTGGGGATGTCAGCGCATTTGCTGAGCTCTCAAGATCAGCCCAGCAGAAGAAGCTGTAAGGAGACTGTGTGTCCATTATCAAAGCTCATGCAGGGGGGCCCTCAGCCACACCATGCCTCTGCTATGGTTGAGGAAATCCCCAACTCCAGACTGTGCCAATACCACTGTATAAATTGGGCCAGGTTCATTTAGACTGACATGGGTCATTCCCATATGGCTAAACCCTCTTCTTATCCCCAGAAAGAATGGCCTCCTTCACATCCTCCCATGGGAAGGGCCTCCAAGCCATGATTCCCCCCGCCATTCCTATGCACAGGGTGGCAATGTTAGATGTGTTTACTATTATAGATGTAGACCTAAAGAGTGGGATGTGATCATAGAATCACAGAATGGTTTGGGTTGGGAAGGACCTTAAGTTCACCCATTTCCAACTCCCCTCCATGGGCAGGGATACCTCACCCTAGACCATGTCACTCAAGGCTCTGTCCAGCCTGGACTTGAACACTGCCAGGGATGGAGCATTTACCACTTCTTTGGGCAACCTGTTCCAGTACTTTCCAGAGCAGGCTGACTTTGGGCAACATGGGGCTTCAAGAGAGATTCAGCTGCAGAGCGTCAAGTTGCTTGTATACCCCATGTATTTCTGCCTCCCAAAAAAGCTCATCTTGAGCTCTTGTCTCCAACTTGTCTCTCTCTTACTCCCCAGCCCCCCAGTTCCTTGCAGCCAAAACTTCCTCTGCCATGGGTACCTGAGACACAGGACTTGGCACAGCCTCATGAAATACGGAGCAAGAACAGAAAGTGCTGCTGCTGTAGGGCAAGTCCCAGTCTTGCAGCTACTCTGCAACTGCTTAATGGGAGGTATCCACCCAGCCAGGCCTGTAGGGAGTGCTTGTAGGACATCAAATTGTTTGTGCTTCATGTTGCTCATGGCCAAGCCTGGAAACAAGGACACAAAGGTTGGGTCCTTCCATCCCAACTGCTGTGCACTACGGAAAGGGCAGCTCCCACTTCTGCTATGCCCACTGGCAGTAGTCATTGCTCCCATAGTAGCATTAGACTGGGAGAGCTCCAGAGGCAGCTGCTAGTTCACACCTTGGGTAATGACCCACAGCCCATTGAGAACTGTGCTGCAATACCAAACATGCCTCATTAACTTCACACTTCTCAGAAGCCAGCCTCAGTTTAGGCTGAGAAGTGCTCAGGCTCATTTGAGCTAATACAAGTGAAGGGGTAACAAAAACATTCTTAGCATCCCACACCCCAGCTGGGCATTACCACCTCTCCCAGCTCCAAATGGATCAGGAAAGGCACATGGGGCAGAATAAAAGCAGACCTCTCCAGGTCACCACTCTCTCGTCCCACATCAGCATTTGTGCTTCTGCAGTTGTTGGGAGGAGTTGGATGAGGAGCCCACTACATGCTCTGCCACACTGAGGCATCCTTTCCTAACTGCTGCTCCACACAGCAGCAAGAGGTATCAAGAAGACATAGGAGAGCTATGTCACAAGTAGGACAAACTTCCACAGACAGGTGCAGGCCAAAGCTAGCACAAATGAGGATTATTCCCTCATTCCATGCCCCACTAGGTTTACCTAGCACAGCATCTCAAAGCTGCTGGAGGCCAGCCAGGGATGCTTAGCTTAGTGAGTGAGAGATAATAAACATAGTTTACTCAGGAAGAGTAATGAGTCAGTCCAGACCTCAAGAGTGGGTGACTTTGCCTAAGGGACCCTCCCACTCTCCCCCTCAGTCACACCTAGCGCCACTGTTTCCCCCCAAGACTCTCCTTGGGCTTTTTACCTTCTGCCTTCCTGGGCTTTTGACCCTCACCTTCCTCTCCATCCACAACTTTAAGCGCCAAGGCTGGCACAGTGCCATCCACATATGGTTGGCTACCCTCCTTTCCTCACCTCTCCAGCAAAGTGACCAACCCACATGGACATGCAGTATGAAACAGATTAGACTGAGACTGGGTAGAACAAAACTTATTTATTGAATGATATTTCTGTATCTTTGCAATGAAGGTGTCAGAGAAAAGTTATTCCAAGCTGATGGACTGCAGTGTGAAGTCCCCTTGTGTATCAAAGTAGTCAAAGACAGGGAGACCAAGCCTGTTTGGGAACGTGAACTGGTGGCCTGGCAGGTGGACTGTCACATCATTTGGGTTGATGCTGAAAGTGACCTGCAAGACAAACTGAAAAGTCAAAGAAAGCTCCTGCCAATTCACCCTCAAGCTTTTCCCCTCCACAGTGTTACTGTGCCACCCTTCACTTGCAGGGTGAACACGTTTGGCAGCATAACCTGCTCTCCAACAGCAGGACTGTTATTCTGGTCTCCCAAGAGATGCCTATTCCCTGCTCAGTTCAATAGTAACATCCCTTTGAGCTAGATGGGGCTTGCACCTTTGATCCCCACCCTCTATCCCTGCTCAAAGCCCTGGGTGGTGGCACTGGCCAAGCAGGAGAAGCCAGCCACCTCCTGTACAGGGAGTCCCTGCAGTTGGGTGCCCTGTGCCGAACACTCTTCCTTCACCATGTCATATACAGAGAGCACATCCCAGGCCTCACCTCTGCAATGCCCCCCTTCTGGAAAGGGAAGACAGTCTCCCTCTGCTCTGTACCCCACTCTTCCACCTTCTTTGAGTTGCACACGATGGTGTTCACATCACCATGAGCATCAAAACGAGGGTTGAAGTGAAGCCCAAGGTGGGAAGCATCCTTCCCCAGATTCATCACAAAGCTGCAGAGAAAGAAGACATCAATACTGTTTAAATCAACACTGTGGTAGCATGTTGCTCATTGCCATGAACATCTCGGAGTCTGTTGCTTTACCAGCTGAGGTTAAAAGAGAAAGATTTGCTGAACTGCACAACTTCCCCAAGAAGATGGTGCTGTGTCAGTAAGGAGTACTCTGCTCTACTGGGGTAACAGCCCCACAGTGCCATCCCTGGAAAAGACTCCACTTGGTTTCCACTAAGCTTTTAACAAGAGAAAGGTTCAGCAATTAGAGCCCTGAACAGGGAGTTATCCTGCACCCAAACCAGCTCCCAAGAAGACAGCCGCTTTCCACAATTTCCTCTCAGGCCCAGTTAGCTGGCTCTGCATCCTGCCTGGCAGCCACTGCCTTCTCCCCACCCTGCAGGCAGCTGTCATAATTACCATGTCATTAGCCATCCCAAACCATCTCCAATGGCAGCAGGAGGAAGCAGATTCCCAGCCCAGTGTCCACCTTGGCCCCAGGCCTCTTACCCAGATGAGAGGAGAAGAGGCATTATTTGGCAAGAGAACACCCAGGAGGCTTCACTCTGATGCTAACATGCTTCAAAGGCACTGGGAAGAGCTGGGACATGTTTCCTGGAACACCGCTAGTGCTGGTACAGCGCCTACGGGCTCCACCTTACCCACCAAAGGACCTCACCAGCCACAGACCTCCACAAGGGCTGGGGCTGCTGTGGAGTTTTTCCAGCTTTCCCTGCACATTTAGGGATGCTTCCTTCCCCACTAGCATCTAAGAAGCATCTCCACTGGGCGAAAGTGAACTTCAACACCCCAAGATGCCCTGCTGCAACATGCAGCCTTCCCATCTGCACCATAAGCTGTGGCTGAGAGCATCCATGGAACCAGAGCACCCAAGATCTCCCAGCCACTTGCATGACTCAAGGCACTGTAAATGTGTTCCTACTCCTGAAACATCTTCATGCAGGGGAGAGGATGTGGCTGTGGGGATGCAATCGAACCAAATCAGTTACACAAAGCTTCCATTTCCTTTACCCTGCTCTACAGAGGATATGGTCAGCACCAGTGCACGCAGCTGAAGCTTCACATCTGCTTTGGCTTAGCCCCTTGGCAGTGCAGTGCATCTGCAAAGTGTATTAGGCAATGACTCACTGTGAAGCACTGGTAGTGTTAACCCCTTCCAAAGCTGCTCCTCTCCTACCCAAGGGAGGGATTCCTTTTGTCCCCAGCCAGCAGAAGACAGCTCAGTGTGGTGCCTCGACAGCACAGCTTACCTCTTGGCACTCGGAGCGATTTTCCCCTTGACAGTGAGGCGCTGGCCGGGTTTGAGACCCAAGTTGGTGCACACTGGTCCCTGGGGAACATGGAGGCAGAGACATTAGCTCAGTACCTGCTGGCTCACTTGTTCCCCCTTGGCAGCTCTCCTTGCTGCCTTGCAAGTGCATTGCTTTGGACCACTGGAGAGACAGGGAAGCTCCCTTCCCTTAGGGCACTGCACCAGTGACATCCCATAGACATGTGCTCAATTTCCCAACCTTCCTCCTGCTGCTGTCATCAACTTATCTGTATTTCACAGCAGTAAAGCCTAAGTAACTGCAAGCTCCCATCACACCCACCCTGCCACAAACACACCTGCGTGCCTTGTGGGCCTCAGCATCCCACACAAGCCTGGCTGCAGACGGATGGAGCCTCCACTCGCTTCCCTAGCTTGGAAGTGAACTTCAAGCCTTGGCCAGGTCCAGGGGCTCCAACACTTTGCTCTCCAGCTCCTAAGGGCTTGGGTGTTTTTTGTAGGCTCAACATTTGCAAGAGCATTCTCCTGCTCCATGTGCACACCTTTCCCCACCTTCTTTGTAGGAGAACTAAAACACCCTGGTATACCCATATGTACTCATTTTCTATCACAGCAGAGGCAAGACCCCAATACAACTAAGACTCTTTCCCCCATCCCACTTTAATTGGGACACTCCCTGGTGAATCACCTGCTGTCTAATGAAAGATTAATTAATCAAAGAAGTGCAATCACTCTTCTGACACAACCATCTACCTGGCAGTCCTTGGCACCCACAGAAGGACACTTCTGTAGAGCACATGATTTTTATAAGAAAGGAAAGTAATGATTCAGTGACTCAGTAAAACCTCGGCCAGGAAGCAAGCAGCAAGGCTGCCCAGAAAAGATGCTTAGAGAGCAATAAGCATTACTGCAACCGCTTCCCCACAGCAAAGCTGCTGCAAAACAGGTTACCCCAGCGTGGGAGCCAACCCAGCAAGGGACCCCCCCACATTAATCCTAAACGGATCCTGCAGGGAAAAAGAACCATGTCTGCCAGAAGAAGAAATAGCAGCCACCCCTCTGCAACGGATGCAGCAGGCACCCAGCTCTAGCAGACCTGACGCAGGGGCTGAGGAGGATAGCGCAAGTACCATCACACCAAGCCAACACACCGCATTCCCACTCTGTGAAGCACCACCTGCAGCAAAGCTGTCCCAGCCCTTCCTCTACTCACACAAGACATGGTGCTGCTCGGCAGGGTAACGCTCCTTTTCACCAAGACGCAATAGTCCCAGGCAAGTAACCCCAGGGGCCCCACCCTTGTGTTTAAATAGAGGGAGAGCTCAGTTGCCCCAGCCCTTCTCCATCCCAGCCGCCAATCACACTGGGGAAAGGGTGGGAGGGCTTTGTTTTGGAGGGAGGGAAGGAGAACCTAATAGGCAGAGCTGCCTCCTCCCTGTCCTCGCCCAGGCTGCTCTCCAGGATGCTAAACCCAGCCCTTCCAAGCAGGCTGCCGGCCGCTCCAGGAGGCGATCCAGCTGTGTGTGGCCATGAAGCCAATGGAAAATAGTTTTACAATGAGTGTTTTACTATCCAAGGCTTTTATCCCACATGGAAAATGGTCAGATGGATTTGGGACTTGGCGGGAAGGGCCTGGGAGGAGGGCTGGGCTTTTCGGTTCCAGCTAAATCAGGAGCAGGAGAAATAGTGCTGCGCACATAGAAACTTTGTGGTGCAGGTGAAATCCCAGGAACAGAGGACTGAAGCTGGATCCAGGGTCATGAGGCTGTGCCTAGCTGCCCACCCAGCCCTCACTGCCTGCTCTTGTAGGTACAGGAACCAGAGAAGGGTAAATAGTCCTTATTCTGCAGAAACCCTAGATGCCCTCAAATCCATGCAGTTCATCTTGGCTGTAAGGCACAGCAAGCCAAGAGGAAGCTGTCTTGGAAGGGTTGGGAGGAATTATCCAGGAAAGCTTAGTGCCTGGCTTTTGTGCCTATCCTGGACACAGGTGGGGGCTGAGGAACAAGGGGATGGGGGCAAAACTATCACAATAAGCCATAGGATCTATAATGTCTTTTATCTGCCTCCATGTTCTCTTTATAGCAAGCATGATTCACTCTGGGTGAAAGGATTCCTTTGGAAAAAGTTACCCAATTACTACATGGCTCAACTGTAATTAGGCTGAAAGAAGAGGGAAAAAATTCAGGCATCAGGCCAAGCTTGTGGCTTAAAGCTCTCCTTGTCTTGCATATTTGTCTCTAAATCACAAGACTGTGATTTCCTTAAGGGGCCCAGAACTGAAACTCACTGAAGCACTTTCTTCTTCCTTTTCTATGGGGCCCATCAGTTCCCCCTCTGCTGAGGACTTGATGGTCCCCAGCCATCTCACCCCTGTCAAGCACAACCCCAGAGGCTGTCACTCCTGGGTGTTTCCCATCAATGCCAGCAGACCCTTCTGCTTGGAGCTGGGGAGGGCATGGACAGGCTTCAGCCTTTGGCCAGGTTGCTGATCACCCCGTGACAGGAGGGGCTGCGGCAAAGGCCACAGTGGGCTTCTCTGCTCTGCCATGGGTGCTCCCTCTTTCCCCCTTTGGAAACCTGCCTCAGGGTTCAGCCCTTGAGCCTGATCCTTTCTATGTGTTGTGGGACAAGGAGAAGTGCTCCATACTAACAGGAGAAAAAGGAACTAGAGACAGCTTCTTCTCTGCTGGGGATGTGTGTGTAATTAAATCAATTCCTTTTCAATCTAGGGTTTTGTGAGACTGAACCCCTTTAAAGGACCCCGAGGTCTTTATCTCCAAGCAGATAAGCTGCTGCCGGAGTCACGGTCTAGCTGGTTGCAGGAGCTGGTCTATGAGGCCCTTGAGGCCCTTCTTATTCCCTTGAAAGAATGTTAGATAGGGAAGGGAAGTGTGTAAATATTTGCTCACTGGGAACTGGAGATGGGGAATGCCATTTAAGATATATGGGGTGGGTTCTGTGTTTCCTGCGGTGTTTCTGGCAGCTGGGCACTGTAACCCAGCCTTAGTAGATACCAGCTCCTTGAGTCATGCCTGTCCAAATGCTGTTGCAAAGATTAGAGACCAGCTCATGGATAACGAGGGAGGGGATACCACCCCAGAGGAGATGCTGGAAGGGCTGTTCACATCAAGCAAATTCAGGCTTCAGACTTGAGTCCACCTCAGGCAGACTGTGTTTCTCTGATGGAAGTCCAGGTGTCTTCCTTGGTTTTCAAAGAGCCTTGGATTAAATGGCATTTGCGTGACAGGCTAATAGCATGGGCAAGGGGACCTTGAGGTGTCCCATTGCCTGTAGTCCATGGGCTATCTCTGTCATTATAATGTCATGTCTCCCTTCCTTCCTCTGGGTTAGAGGTGAGGTGATGAGGATCTAAAGGTCCAGGATGAGCGTCCTTACAAAGTAAGGCTGAATTCAGGGGAAAAAAGGTCCCTGCTCACCCTGATGGTGAAGGAAGGTCCCTGCTTCAGCACACTGACGATGCACAGGTGCTTGCTGATTGTATTCAGGAGCAATGTCGTGTAGGAAAAGCCACTGTGTGTTGAGGACAGAGCCAGGCTGCCTAGAGCGCGCAGTCCTCACCTCCTGTCATCATATCCCTTATCAGCATGTGGCTGGTCAGCCAGCTAGGGGATGTGCCAGCAGGTTATCAGCCCATCCAATTTGTAAAAGACAGACCTGAGGAAGATGAGAACAGATCATAGCAGACCTTGGTGGCACAGTCTTATCCCACTATGTGAGAACTTAGCAGTGGGATAGGGCTTTGCTCCTCCACCTTTCCAGCCAAGCTATTCCTCACCAGGAGAGCTCTCCTGCATCACATTGCAAATCCTTACTTTGTATTAGAGGGAGATCCACTGATCTGCATCGTACCTTTTGAAGCAAAAGATCTTTGCCCAAGCCAAAGGGAGTGACTGGTCCTGATGCTGTTGCTGCAAACAGCGGCCTTGGCCATGCCAAACTCTTGGCCAGAGGCAGCTGCGAATGTGGAGAAGGGAGTAGTGTCTGTGGGATATTACTTCAGCAGTGTCTCATCTCTGGTTATGAGGGTGAGGCCGCTGGTGTTTGCATCTGCACCTGCTTTCTCCAAATTGGGATTGTGTGTCCTTGGACAGGATGGGGTCAGGAGAAGAGTGCGTACAAGAGCCTGCTGCCATGATGAGGCAAACCAAATTCACAACCAGCATGTGTGTGCAAGACCAGAAATCACAGCAAAGACATCACCAACCATGTCCTATGCTAGGGGTTATGCATTCCACTCAGGTCCTGACCCTGGGTACCCCTGCTGTGGCCCATGCTTCAGCGACAGGCTCCTGGAGCTGCCCTCTTGCTAGCCTTTCCTTGCACAATGTCCCTGTCTGCTCACTCCTTGCTGGAAAGAGCGGATTGCCCTTGTATAGTGAGAAATACCAGCTGGCCCTCAAAGAGTTGCTGCTGCTTTTGGGGCCTGAGGTCATCCCTTGACGCTGGCTGTGACCAGTCATTCCCATAGAAGGGACGTGTCACCCACATCTGTAGCTAGGGTTGCCCATGATCTTTGTTGTAGCTCTCCTCCCAGGGCCTCAGCCTTCTTCCTTGACACCCCTTGACACTCTCCTTGACACCCAAAGAGCCCGTGCTGTTCTCTCCATGCTGAGATGGCACAGCTTCTTAAGCTCCCATCTTTCCTCATGGGCATTCCCACCCCTCCCAACCTCCAAGCTGCAATTCAGCTTAGGCTGAAGAGGGAAACATGATTGCCAAGTGTGAGTTTCATCACTGAGAGTAGCTTTGATGTAGGGCCTGCCTTCTGGTCTAGCTGATAGGCACTGGTATAGCTCAGCATACCCAGACTGGTCCTGCATGCTGAGGGCTAGAGTCTAGCTACTGCAGGTTGTGAGGCTGAATTGAGCTGCTGGGTGGCTCTAACCAAGGTGATTTGGCAACTGCCGAAGAAATAGCCAAGTCAGGCAAGTGTCTGAAGCAAAAGAAGGAAGATCTGCCCAAGTCTGCTTGTGAGAGACGCAGTGATAGATGGGGCATCCCAACTCATGACCTTGGAAAGGGCTTTGTTGAAAAACCCGTGGACTACGTGTTCAAAGTCCATCTGTACACATTGCTCTCCAGCTGGCAAAGAGAGTTTCAGCTGCAATTACTCCTCCTGTGATTTACAACATCTTTCCACTGGGAGAGCATCTTTGTACCTGCTCAGCCACTTCGTGTTACGTGGGCTGTGGTATTTTAAATTCAGGATTAGGTGCGCTAAACTCAGATTTATTGTCTCGTGGACACAGAGCCTCACATCAGGAATGAGCCACAGCAGGATCCCCAAGCTTCGCCTGCTGAAACATTTCCAACAACATCCAATTTCCTGGATTAGAAGCCAACTGTGAGGCTCCAGCTCCTGCTGACTCCAGAATCTCTGCTTTCATTAAACCAGTATGGAAATATGTTCCCCAGTAGTGAAGATAATCCTGCAAATGTTATCAAAGGGTACCTGGACAAGGTAAATTATTCGGGCGAGCCTGAATTTACAGCTTGGGGAAGCGGGAATGACTCCTGCTCATGCTAATGACACTGGGATGTGTTAGACACACCTCAGAGTGTACCCCAGCAGCTCCCAAAATCCATACTCCCCACCTCCTACCCTGCACCTCTGGCTGCCACATTGGGCTCCATCTCACCTCTGGAGTCTAAACCCTTCATGGGCTTGGTGGGAAAAGGAGTGCTCCTAGTCTGTCAGATGGGGTGGTATCCTGACAGGCTGGGAGGGCAAGGAGGGAGCCATGGGCAGCTTGTATCAGCCTGTGTCAGACCGTGGGGATGGGCGGCCCAAGCCTTTCAAGTGCCCTTCTAGCACGTAAGGACAGAGAGGAGACACCTACTAATCTAGGTTAGCTCCTCTGCCTGGGTGATAGCAGGAGGACTCTTTGCCTGACGGTGCTAGAAATACTGACAGCACAGCAAAAACATGCCAAGCCTTTGGTTAACTTGGACATGAAGGATCCTGACTGTGAGGCTGGAGCAGCAGAGTTAGCAGATCTGTAATCCCAGCCAGGCAGTGGCTGCTCAGGAAGGCTTCAGGCCATTTGCACCTCAGTTTAAGGGCACTTGGCTCAGGGTGGCACAGCAAAGGTGAATCAAGGAGGGCCTGATGCTTCTTGGTTTTGACACGAGGAGGTTGCTATCAATGACACAGCCTGGACTGGGTGATTGCTGCACGTAGAGTATTGCCATGAGCTGCAAATGAAGGTGAAGGAAAGCCTTGCAGCAGATCATGTAATGACTGCTGAGCCAAAGTGGGACAGCACATCAGAGCTGGGAGGTGAATGGAGTGAAGCTTAAGATGTCCTGTAGGTAAAGTACAATTAAGGACCTTGTAGGGCTCTGCCACACAATTTGAAACCAGTAGTATTTTTCCCATTTAAAGAAAATGGCAAAACAACTTCTGACTGATAGCATGGATTTTCAGTCTTCTTTAAATAATTCAAATTGGAGAACTAGACAGGAAAACAGAAGTGAAAAACCAGTTGGGATGCAGCACGCATTGTTCAGGCTGTGCTAGCACTGCAGGCAAGGCTTCAGACCTGGCCTTTAACTTCAGACCTGGCCTTTAATAAATGAGATGTTTCAGAAGCAGAGCTATGAGCTCAGTAAATGCTGACTATAGAGAGGAAAGCATTGCTACTGCTTGTCTGGACTTTGGCTAATGACTTCCAGGGGGCCTGCAACATAAGCCCAGTGCCACCACTGCAGAAGAGAAAGGAAATATTGTGCTAAAAGAAGATTCTAAGACTATTCCTGGGCTGCTTGGTTAATGCTGGGTGTTCAAGGGCAAGGAAAGGCAGCTCAGTGCAAGAGGGTGAGATATTTTGGCACTGATGCGCTGGAGCAAGAGAGCTGCAGGGTATCGTCTGACTGTGTCCACCGGCTCTGCACTGCTGTAATACCCATACTGGTGCCCTTGCGGTGCCTTAGAAATCTGCTATTTACTGAGCCTATTTCAAGCCTAGAAATGACCTGCTGAGGCAAATTCCTTGTCTCGGGTTGTTGTCCGTCAAAGTGACTTTTGAGATGCGCCGGGCAGAGGTTTGTTTGCTATACTTAATATGCAGGCTGTAAATGGATGCTGTGTTTGAACATGTTACAACAACCCAGAAACCCAGCTCTTCCAAGAAACAGTGCTCAAGAGAAGTATGTTTGTGGAATACAGGCACGTTCTCCTGCAACACCCTCGAGACCGAAACTCAGCCACATGCCATTTTTCAGCGAGTAATGTGTATAAAACCCAGTGTGGAATGATGATCCTGAAGAAAAGGGTTGCCTTGAATAGGCTTTGCTGGCAGGGATGACAAAGAAGCCTGAAAACACCCTTTTCTTCTGTGCATGCAAAGTGGTACCTAGGGTGTGGGCTGTGATGTCGGTCTCCACACAGGGCAGAAACAGCATCAGAACTGCCCAGGATGTGAGGCCAGCAGGGAGCCTGGAGCACATCAGGTTTTTCTCACCAAGATGTACCCTGCATGAGCCATTGCATCTGCTTTAGGAAATGCTTTTGCTGCAGCCAGCCCACGAGCCAGGATTAGGGGCACATCTCATGCTTGGAGGGATTCCAAAGCACATGGGACCACAAAGCATCAGTACAGCCAAGCTGAAGCCAAGGCAGGCAAAAGGCCAACTTGGCCTTTCTGGGGGACAATGGGGTCCTGCTAGGCAGGGTTGCCTTGGGCAGACATGCACTGCCCTCCCATGGGGTTCTGAGGCACAGATCATCATTCCCCAACAGGGATGCATCCTCCTGGCCCCAGAGCCAGCACAGCCAAGACTCTCCTCCACTGCATGACTGGGGACTCCCAAGCACCCTCAAAACTCCCTTGAGGGTTTCAGTAGCATGTGTCATCCCTCACTTGGTGCCCCAAACAGTTAGGCAGTACTGAGCCCTGTTAGGCAGCTGCTACCTGCCACCATACAGCCTGCTGGAACAATTACCTCTCACTAGTAAACCGTCTGTTATCTGCTGGGATCTGCTGCTGAAATAGGAAGGTGTTTCAGCAGGGCTTGACACCCTCCTTTCCCTGAGGCTCGTACTATTTGAGGAGAGAAAGCACAGGGCACTCCTCTCCGATGCTATCTCAGATGGGAGGCAGTGGAAAGCACTGGGATGATTCATCCCCTGCAACACTGCTGGTTCCCACCCCCTTGCAGGGGGCCCAGGAACCCTCTGGGGCTGGTGAACACATGTGAATCCCTGGATAGCTCCATTTGCAAGCAGATCTTTCTGAGGAAGCCCTCTGCAGAGCCATCTCAACCCTTGCCAGCAAGCACATCCATCCATCACCATGTCCCCAGCAAAAGAGCAGGTGCTGAAAGCACCTCACTGACCCCAAAGCTGGGCTTTGCCTGCTTGCAGAGCTTGGGAAGAGCCAAGCTGACACAGTTCAGATGTCAACAGTCTACACCTCATGGCAAAAGATAGGATCCACACTTGGGATCTCCTTGGCTCCCTCCTACACATCTGATACTGGGGCAGGTCCACAACAGTGCCTGTTGGGGTGGTAATATAGGCCATTTCATCAGGAGCATAAGCTCACACTCCCCCATCACTGGCAGCACAGACATCATCTGCCTCTCTTCTGCCTTGTGCTCCAGGGTTGGGCACCTCAGTGTTTGCCAAACAAAGAACCATCTCAATTGTCTGGAAGAAAGCCAAGGACCAGCTCACATCACAGCAGAACTGGGTGGCTTGGGAGAAGGGAGGGAAGCATGCTGATCCACTTAGCACCAAAACAAACAACATGGCTTTGTTCTATGGGATCATAGTCTTGCTCTTGTTACGACAGCCATTGAGGCTGAGCATTGACAAACTCCTGACTTTGGCTGGATGGGTCAATCTTGACATGTCAACGGATTGCGTGGCCTTGTGCATGGAGCGGGGTGCTCCTCTGCGGGACAGCTTTGAGGATCTTAAGGTCCTTTCCAACCCTAACCATCCTATGATTCTATGATTTTAGGAAGTGCTTTTGGCCTACAGGCTACTGGTTGAGAGACATTTTTGTATGAAGTAGAGTCACAGATGGTGTTGATTAGACGTAATATCAGCTTCTGCTTAGCCTCTTCACAGCAGGAGCCTGGCGGAAGGAGGATGTACATTCACTTGCAGCATCCATGCACTGGTGATTTGGCGGCAAAGCGCTGCTCACATGAGCATGAAACCTGCTCTTCTCTCCTGGCATGAAGGGAAGAGAGAGTCAATGTACCTGCTAGACCCCATAAGTAGCCAATTTGTGGGGCATGCATCACAGAGCAGATCTGTGCTGTCTGTTCAGCCCACAGCAGGCTCACCAGGCACACTGTGAGGCCAAGGGCTGCTGCACTGGTGGGGAGTATAGTGCACGCATCTCTGTGGACATGATGAGAATCATGAGACATGAGCATCAAGAAGCTGAAGTGGGACCCCTGCAATGCTCCCTTCTGGATAAACGCAAAGAGGGTGTTTATCACTTCTTTGCTCCAGCTACTGATCATGGTAACTGAACAGAGTTACTAAAGCTGCCTGACTTCCCCTCTTGCCCCAGACTCTGGGCTGGTGACAATGTTCTGGAGATCACACTGACACCGTTCACGTGGTGTCCCCTGTGCCCCTGTGTCCTGGGTTCAGCAGTAGCAATCGTTTTTTTCCTTCTTAGTAGCTGATGCAGTGCTGTGTTTTTGATTTTGGTCTGGGAACAGCGGTGATAACACCGATGTTTGTAGCTACTGCTTAGAATGTT
>WYDI02013606.1:0-35385 GCA_009867235.2 Psittacus erithacus
ATAAAATAAAATAAAATAAAATAAATCTGTGCTGAACTTTACAACAGAAGTTTCAAGATTTCTCCTGACTATTTGAGTGTTTTCAGTGCCTACTCACAATACACAAATAGTGATTGGCAGAAGGAATCTTGATTGTACTCACTCATACAAAGCTATGTCACTATTTTTGTGCTCTTGAAAAGCCAGATTTGCCCCATCCAAGAATTCTGTAATTATTAGCTCAGAAAATGGAGCACAGCCCCCACAGCACCTTTTACTGTAACTGGTAAGAGCTTCAGATTTTGTAGGCTGCTCATGAAAGGAGGAAGAATTCCACTTGAGTGAAGGGACAGCCCAGACTCTCTTCCTGACAAACTTTTCCCTTGGGCGTTCCTGGATGGATGTGGTTTTGTGAAGAGCTAGAACAAACGAATGGCATTGAAAAATTAATCTCTCTTTGACAGATCATGCAGGAAAGGCACTGTTTAAATCCTTAATCATAGACTCTAGGACATGAACCTCTTCATTACAATAAAACCTTAACCTTATTACATTTTCATCAGATTGCATCCCTTCCTCACAGAAATAGGAAGCTAGTCCCAGCAATTTGGAAAAAGAGATAAAAGCATAGGTGAGACTTTGAGCTGCTTTTATTTGACTGTACCAGTTCCCAGACTAAGGGCTAATCATGTGGCTGTCCTAAAGGAGAGCCCAGATTTGATGCCACAGCTGTATGGCATACAACAAGAACAGCATGACTGAAAAGTGGAATCACACGTGTGGGTGCATACTGATGTGTTACACAGTCTGGAGACATCTATAGCCCATCTTTCAGCAGATTTAAATCAAACAAGGTTCTACTCTTGCTTTCCAGTTGAAATACTATAGCATCAAAATAAATTATGCTCTTTATTCTTATGATAAAGTGGTACCTGCTTTGGTATCTGTCCAAAGTTGCTAATAAAACCCAGGATGGTGCTCTTAATTAGAGGATCTTTAATGTTGTTGAGATCCATTTTGTCTCCATAGAAGTAAGGATGATAGGTATTAACCGCCTCCACTGCAGCTGAGCCATGCTGCTTGTGGCCAAAAATCAGATCTATCCAGTGATGAAGGTGTGCACTGACATAGTCACTTTCCAGTGCCTGAAAACAAAAGAAAATTATTTAATTCAGTAGAGTGTATCAGTTACAAATGTGTTGCCTCTTTCTTATCCTCGCTGGAGACTTAAATTGTCAGCAAGAAATCTTCACATTTTCTGTTCCTCCAGTACTACCATTCTCAGCACATCCTCACAGAATGTGACTTCTTGAAGAGATGTAAGATGGATCCCCACAGAAAAAGAAAGAACATTGTACAGCATTCTTGACTTAACAGACAGCAGGAGCAGTATCCTAAGAGACAACACAGACAAGTTCCATAAAGCAAAGTGAAAGCACTCCACAGATCTTTCCACATCCTCCAACCTCCAGCACACATTAAAGCCTGCACTATCATGTCTTCCCCAATACTGCTACTATAAACAAGATGGTTTAAATGAGCAAAACATTTGTTAGCATTTGGTACCACCACTTGGCTTTACAGACAAACCACAGGTGAATTTCTACTTGTAGAAATAAGTCAGTCTTAGTTAAGACACACACTGAATAGCAGAGACTATTTGAGAAGGTGCATATAAACATAGATTGGAAAGTGAGATGACTGGAAGAGGGGCTTTGAGTTGGATCTGAAGGATACATCAGGAGAGGCTGCATGCCGTGAGCCAGCAAGGAGAACACAGAGCTTGTAGTGAAATTGCAAGGACTGCTGCAAGTCAAGACATGGAAGGGTTTTGCACCAGCAGAGCTGGGGTGCAGCAAGGCAGCTGTATGACAGAGGTTTCAAGATTGTCTGGGTTTGATCAAAAATTTACTACCCTTGCAGGGCCCAAGTGCAGACAGTTGCAGCATCAGATTTCCTTATCCTAGGAAAACTTGGGCTCAGATCTTTTTTCCCAAAACAAGACATGGTCAATTTTGATTAGATTTGCCGCCCGTAGTGGCAGGTGTGTGGATTAATGAGACCAGAGGAAGCAACTACTACTGAAGAAAACTGGTAAGCTGTAAGGTAATACATCCACCCTAATGTGGGCTCCCTAGAAAGCTCAATGTAATCAAGAAGAACACTTGTGCTCAGAAGACCCAGACAAGTTCAGAAGCAGTGGACAAGTCTGAGTTGAATCTTTTCCCACCTCCACATTGGCCAGCCTTACTCATGAGGCTTCACTAAATGGTACTGCCATCACCTGCCTCACCAAAATTTTGTGCATTCCCAAACGGCCTTGCCCAATGATTCAAGCAGCAGTGTTAAGCATTATTAAAAATACTTTCCTATCTCTGAACCATTTGACTATGCAATACTCCCCAATGCTCAGTTAAAGGTCTCCCAAGCAGACCATCCCACCCAAAGCACAGCAGAAATAAGCAAACTAATGGGATCCAGGACAATGGCTCATTTCACAGAGCAGTTAGCCCAGTGCAGCTGGTTTAAATGACCCTGCCCACAGCTGTAACGATCACACAGCAGCTCAGAGAACAAGCACAGCATACAATCTGTCCCCTGCAAACAACAGGAAAGCACTTATGAACAGACACAGAACTCATCCTTATTAATAAAAGCAGTTAGTCTATGAATTACAAACTGTAAATTTTGCCTGGCATCACTGCCAGAGCAAAACAAAGCAACCAACAGAGCTGCAACTGTGCTGCCTCTCAGTATTTCATTGAGCACTATGACAAGCCTAGCCAGGGAGGAAGAACTTGTGGTCTAAGGAGGAAGTAAATAAATTCTTTAGTTGATTAGATTCCTAACTTATTAAATGTGAAACAAAGAGCTCAGAGTTGTATGCCAAGAACAATTCTTCTCTCTCATATTCTTTAAAGCAATAACCAAGCCTCAAAACATGTTGATCTGGATCTGTTTAATGTACCAAACTTTCTGTGAAGCCTCCTAAAAATGATTGTGATACCAGAAACAAGTACATTCCCATCTGGTGGATGATTTCAGAGGAGACAGAAACTATCATTTTTCAGAATTCAAGAACTCTACCTCTTCATTTTGGTCAACTTTTCCATGCAGGCTAATCAATTTTCTTTCCACAGCAAGATTTCTTGCACTCTTCTGTGTAACACCTAGTACTAGCCCTGGTTGAAGAGAGAATATTGCACTGACCATACATAAGGTGTGATCAGGTCTGTCAAATCATTAAGAGCATGAGTCTGTAAACATGATCTTTCATGTGCTAAACAGTTCCTATTTGAGATTTGAATTAATTTGTAAAAGTTGTGTGGCTTTATCAGCTGTGCCAATGTTATCAAATAGTGCAGCTCACTGGAAGCAGGTCTGTAGAACAGAACAGATGGTAGAGAGGGCCCAGTACCCTCATTACATGCATTGTGGGAGCTTTACTTGAAACTAGATCTAGTCTGCTCCAATGGGCTGACTGCCACTGACATCTGGAGTGCACATCTGGAGTGCAGCCTTTGGTTTCGTTTCATCCAAACTTAATCTAGTTCACACAATCTGAGATTGCTCTACAATGAGAGCAAACCTATGCTACGCAGGGATGATGGATAGAATCATTTCCAATCTGCACCCTTACTCCAAAGTGCAAGGCAAAAGCAGATGTTCCTCATTGTACGTAAGTGCCTTCATTGTGCTCACCATTACACAAGCAGTAAAAAGGACAGCTCAGTACTTCAGATTCCAAACAAGTCACAATATAAGAAACAGAATTTCTTCCTAATTTTCTTTAAAAAAAAACCATCAGCATAAAATCACAGCAGCTTTCAGGCATCCATGCTTTTTTTGTCTGTAGCACCTGTTAGGGAAGATAGTGCTGTCTTTCCCATATTTGGGAAGCTGAAGAACAGAGACTAAGCATTTTGGAGAGCATGAGAGAAAGCAGAGAAAGGAAACAGAGAGCCCCTACACCTCCATGCCTTTGCTGGAGTCACTGGGGAACACCAGGGTGCTGTTGCATATTTGACCTCAGTGGTCAAAACCTATTTGCAGTGGGTAGCACTGACTTGCTTCCCTGCAAGGAAAGGGATTGGACGCTCCTTGAGCTCAATTCTTCATTTTAGTAAGGACTGTATGTTAAGCAGCAAGCCTGCAGTGCACACAGCACTTACATAAGGACCTCCTTACTCAGGGTAGATGTATCATCATGTGGTTACAGGCACTGAAAAAAACTCATGCTTCTCTTCCCTTCCACTATCCTTCGATGTGATTAGATCTCTGAGCCTCTAAATCACTCTCAAGCCAGCTTCAGAGATGTCTGAATCAGTAATACCTATTACTATGTATGTGCAGGAACTTAAGCAGTTTGAACATGGCTCTTAATCCTTCTACATCTTCATTCTTTGGCAAAAATATTTTCTCCTTATCCCCTCAAGCTAATAGGTGGTGGAAAGGCAGCAGGGGTTGAGGTCTGACTGAAAAATGAGAATTAGATTCTAGTATTTTCTTTCCAAATCAGAACAAAAAGCCCAACTCTTAAGTTTTCTCATGCATTAAAATTTGCTCCCCTTCCCCAGTTCTAAATTTGGAAAAAAAATATCCTTTTATTTTACTAATAATGAAGCTATATACCTATACCATACAGTATCAGTTATAACAGCTACATTGTAACACACTATTTCAGTTCAACCTGTAAGCTAATATAAACATTGCAATGAAAAATTCATTTTGATTTTTTCTCATAACAAAGAAATTTGAAAGGGTTTATTGAGATATTTTCTTGCTACTACTGACACACTCCCAATTCAACTTGGCTAGTTTTCTGGTGAAAAGCTCTTCCACACATTTTTTTTCCCCAAGGCAGGTCTTCCCACTATGTGCTTGTCAGCCTAGTAATATGGGGCTGTGATCTGAGTTGCACGGGTAACTGCTACACAAATAGAAGTTAAAACAAAGGACAAGAAGATTAATGCATCTTCTGCAAAGGGACTAATTAGTTACTGAATATGTTGTAAATTCAATGTGCTGGCTTGGCTTAGGTTACTAAACTGTGTGGCAGCACACCACAGTCAAGCCACTAGGCATGGAGATACTTGAGACCTGCTAATAATAGTAAGCAGTTATTCTCCACACCACATAACTTGAAATACCAAAGAAATACTATGAAATTCACAATCCTTCATATATTAGAGGCAGGATTCTTGGGAAAAAAGTGGTAGATGTCTACTTTCAATCACATTTTCAAATGACTGAAAACAACATTTTTAATAAATATATGGAAAAGTTATCCATTTTAAAAAAAAAGTAAAGTAGCAAGACAGGAATTTAACTTATTTTAAATACTTTTTAGCATTATTGTTCTGACACAGATATGAAGTGTTCAGGTCATGAATTCACAGTAGAGACTAACAGGAACCTTTTAATTGATTAAGCCAAAAAATTAAATATCTCACTATATACTCAACTGTCCTTAAAAAGAAATGAAAGCAGGACTACTACACAAAAATGTGGCAAGCATAGGCTTAGATCATATCCATGTTTACTCAGGTCAGAGGTCAGAGAATTTAAAACAGCATTTGGAAATGTCAGCTGAGGAAAGGCTTATTTGGAGATACCAAAATATAGAAGACAGTTGTATCCACAGGTTTGGATACAATCACCTACAAAGAGATCATAGAGACTGAAAGCCGAACCCCCAAGGGCAGGACCTGCATAGCATAGGAGAGGTGAGAAGAACCCACTGAGGCAGAAACTGAAGGTACACAACAAAACAGGATGATGAAATGCCTTGGAAATCATGGGCTATTTGTTTAGTTCCACCAATGCTAATAAACAGAATCATCATACTTTTTGTACACATCAACAATCTGCATGCACTCGCAAATACAGATTAACTCCTTTTGCCAGAGGAAATCTGATGAGGTAATACAGGGGCACAGTAGTACAGCCCCTCCTCTTTTTACCAATAACAAAGAGACCTGCACCAAGATAGTTTGCTGCAGTCTGTGTTCAATGCACCATCTTTCATACAGAATTGCATTTGCTCTCACTACTACATAGCAGGTGACATCATACAGAAGTTAAGACTTTCTAGCTATTAATAGATAGCACTAATTGCAGTAAGTCTCAGGACCTTAAAGCTATTTGCTTTTGAATTGCCAAGGCTGACTCCATTAAAGGCAGGAAGTCACATTAGCTTTTCCCTCCAAAACAAAAAAAAATAATTGTAGTCCTGGCGTGACTCAGATGGAAGTAGACTAAGTAAAAACAGAGCTGATTAGCAACAACATGGAACTGTATGCATATAAATGCTATCTGTATGCATGACGTTATGTTCACATCCACTTACAGGCTGAAATAGATCCATACCACAGACCTAGATATAAACCTCACCTGGTGTGGAAAGTTGGCCTTGTTTCAGGGTGAACTGTTAAGCAGACAAGTAGACATGCAAAGTTAAGAACCCACACAAACACTGCACAGGAGGGATGCATTTGTATATAATGTTTTGATTTGTGACTTTGGCTTTCAGAATTTCATTTTTATTGGGACGCAGGTCAGCATTTTATCACAAATCCTGATGTTCACTGACCTGTCTGTGTAGGAGAATGAATTTATGGGGGTCCCCATCTGCCCAAGGCGGAAGCTGCACATCTCCCAGCACTGTTCCATCCTGCATGCAGCCTGCAGGAATCACAAAGGGAGAATTATATTGCAGCTTTTCTAAAACACTGAAGTCAAAGGAAATCGAGGTGATTTTCTCACATGAAGTTCCAGGTTGTACATCAAATATAGTGCCATAGAACACTGTAGAAACAATTTCTCTTGGGACTTTTGAGACAGTAATAAAGCACTGAGAAGATGTTTGAGTAACTGTCACTAATACAGTAAAAATAAGCATGTTCTCAGCACAAACCATTTTAGCACAGATTGCAAACTCAGACAAGACAAACCTGTTGGCACAATTTTGGTTTTATACATAATCCTGTGGGCCTAACTGCCAGATATTCCTACTAAATCTGCCACTCAGAGGGATTATGTTCTTAAATCTTTTGCAATCTGATTCCTTTCAGAAGGCAAGCATGTGTTCTTAGATCAGAGCACAGTGTTGCGCAACTGGATGAATTAAAATCTAAGTTGAGGTCTGTAACTGCAAGTTTCTTTATGGTGTAGCGATGAACAGACTCAGGTTCTTGGTTTTGCCTGTTGTAAAATCTTCCTCTATATTTGTCCTCTACTGTCAAGATTCTCATGTCTTCTTTAGGTCCCTTAATTCCACCCAGGTTAGTCTCTGGAACTTGAATTCAGCCAGGCCTGTTTCTTGGCCTCCTCTTAGGACAAAACTACTCCAATGCTTTCTTGTCTTTTAACAATCTTCTAACATCTTTTTTTCCATTCTGATCTTATCTTAGAATGTCTCATTTCACTGAGTTGTGAATTTCCTTTAAAGTGAAGTGAATTGTGACTGCCATACTTATTTCTGAGTACTAATTTTTTTTTCTGTTCTCTCTGACCTTCCATTACTGATGCACAAAGGTCTAGAGACAGTGTACATCCAGAAGGGATTATGATGCTACTTGAGGTCAGAAACAACATATCAAATTCATGTGACTTGTACAGAACCTTTCAGGATGACAGTGAGGACATTTAGCAAATTTAATCACTTTGTGATCTTACATCAGATTTTAAAAAACCCCAACTTTCATCGACGCGATTTAATAATTGATCTGCCTCCAAAAGTCAAATTAATATATTGTTCACAGCAACATAGATGTGATGATACAGACCAAATTTTCAAAAGCAGCCAACTAGATTGCTTATATAAAAATTTGCCATTGTCTGACAAAATGTGTAATTCCTTTGCACAGTACCTAAGAGGAAATACAATCCTTTCTGAGCTAGAAACTTAGTTCTTCTGATACCATTCAGCTATCAGAAGCTTGTATTCTTGCAGCCTTATTTTGATAAAAATTGATCTCTTATTGCTGGAGAGCCTCATCAGTCCACATAGTCAAGAGACCAACCCTCAACATATGATCAGTGTCATTTTCTCCAGCAGGATGCTGGGGAGCGGAAGGGGAGCACTGAAGTCCCTTCTAGAACTTACCAAGTTCAAAGTGATTTGCATTGGTTAGGAATTCTGGCAAGTAGAAGAATTCAGGGATGAGTTCCCTGACATCACTCATGTTGTCCCTTGATGCTGATTCCCATGTGCTCTTGACACTGTGAAACATCCTATCAGCAACGTCAAAACTCCCGCCCTGTGAAATGGAGACAGACAGAAAGACTGCAGTGTGAATAATCTGTTAAATAAAAAGCAGATGAAGAATCCTAACGAACTTTGCAGTAATTACCTTATCACATATTTGATTAGGTGATATCTCAAGATCTGTCCTAGCTCTATTTACTGATCTTTTATTAGGGACTGTCTTAGACCTGATTTGTACGTATGTAGGTTGAGAATACCGTGAAGCTTGGAGTCTTAACATAGCTTTCAGTAACACAAGGCAAGCAGGAATAATCATGGGCAGCTTGAGAATACCAGCATACCCATCACTAATGCTTCTGAGGGCAATTAATTTCTTTCTCCCCAAAGTGATTTGCAAGCAGTAGACACAACTTCAGGGCTTTTACTTCAGTTGTGACCCAAACAGTTGTGAGCAATCATACATGAGAAAAAATTCTGGGAAGGTGAAGTACCACTGAAATAACATTTCATCAGATACAGCCAAAGAGGAAAGGCACAATGAGCAGGAAGCTGCAGGGACTGTTCTTTCCTTATGGGATGAAGGGACAGCATAAAGAGGGGAAGAAAGGAAGAACATCTGGGTCCCAAGCAGAACTGGTGTGTAAGGAAGGAGGAATAAACTACCTCACAGCCTGAGAGCATTTAAACACATTTAGTTTAATGAGAGTCAAACACTAAACAAAAGTAGCCTGAGTAGCAGAGGACATCATTCTGGAGCAAGTCCTCAAGAAGAGTGAAAATAAATAACTAACTCACTGAATAAAGCCTATATGCCTTACATTGGAACCATACATGATTTTCTAATGGGATTGCAGATACTGTATGCATTTGTGAAAACCCAGGTTTATCTTTACATAGGGATTCCTACATTAAACATGAAAGGATTTATTTTAACATAAAATTTCTACAGTAATGAAAATAACCAAATCAGGTTTTTTTGGAGATCATCTGAATGAGTTTGTCAGAAAGAACAAGCTGTTTCAGGAAATAGCTGACTTTTTAACAGTATAAAGCGACAGAACCAAATTGTTTCTTAATACCTAGTTCAGGTTCTGGCAACAACATAGTTGTCCAGCTGCTGCATGCTCCCAAGCTAATACAGGTACTTCTCATTGGGGTTAACTAATTTGGATTATACATCATCGGATGTAACACTACCTCTTACTGTCAGGGCTCAAGAGAGATTGACAGAGGTAGAACAAGTATCTTTAAATAGTTCTGCAGTGCCGTGAAAATGTATAGACTGACTGTTTATCTTCAACCATTCAATCCTCAAAGCTGTTTCACTGGGCAAAAAGAATAAGCCACTGAGATTGCAGAATGAAGACACTAAAACCCAGAGCTGGTGCAAGAGTAAATCTGTTCATGAATGTGAGATGCAGTCAGGTTCTGTCTGTGGCTGACTTCTCAGGAAAATTTGATAGCTTTTGGTTAGTTTTCTCTCTGCCTGTAGACAGTTGCATGCACCAGATGAGGAGGATGCTGTCCTGCACAAGTCAGCTGAAGCTTTGATTTGCAATGTATTAAATAGAAAAATAGTATCTAAGCATCCTCATGCTGTATGGATGGGATCCCACTCCAGTGGACCAGATGAACCCTGTACAGCAGTTGCCAGGTTGGTTTCTGATGGTAAGAAGCACTGCCCTTTTGACTCCTCGAGTACCTGCACACTTACAATGCAACTCCTTTGGATCTACAAACGTCTGATAAGTCTGCAAACTGCAAGTCAAGAAATAACTTTTGCAGTATCTTTTGTTAGGCAGAAACTACCCTCATGGATAATCTATCAAAACGCAGGAGACTAAACCCCTAAGCTTTTGAGCCACAACTCTTTGCTTGTCTTTTGAGATAGACTCCTGCCAAAAGTCAACATATATTCCAGATGGAAACACCTGTCCCTGTTTCCCCTGAGGAGAATTCTGACCTGGCTTTTGGTTCAGCCTCATTTCTAAATGACAGCATAGCTCTGCTGTATCCTCTTGTCCTTCTTCATCATACCACTGACAACTGTGAAGCCTTCCCACACCCACTCAAGGGACTGAGTTAAGAAAGTGGCTAATCACATGAGTAAACCTAGCTGGAGTTAATCTGATGCACAAGGTCATCTTGTTCTTGATCATTATTAGGCAGACCCTTGGAGTCAAATTCAAATTGAAATTAAAACAGACTAGAAGAAGGACTATAAATAAATCAACAGCTAACAAGTATCTCATTGAAGCATATTAAAGGGCTTTGTATATTTAATCTGCACACAGCACGCTGTGTCTGGTGGTGATGGATGCTTTTTCATCTTTTTTTGCAGCTTTTATGAGAGCTGATGGTAATCTCCTGAGAAACAATATGATTTGTAATAAAAAGATTACCTGTATTAAATAAAAATAATATATACATAGGAAATGCTGTTAGCGCAACAAATCTGGTTAAAGATATTACCACCATGAAAAAATGTGATTTTTTCCCTGGCTGTCTAATTCATTTTAGGGGAAAGTAATATCTTTAAAACTTAAGCCTGTATTATTTATAAAGGAAGCAATAACTGATTTTCCCATTTCCTATATTAATAAATTTATTTACATATATTTATATCAGAATTAATGAGTTTTCTCTCTCTATGAATGCAAAAAACTGCACTGAAAGGGAAAGAGAGTATCAAGAATTGCTTTATGCCTTTAGATTGCAAGTTGACACAAACTCTCACAGCTTTTCTGAAACCCAGAAAGTCTCTGTTTTCTTTCCTTTCAGTACAGGCCTAACACTGTCATCAGAAATACTATCAAAATATGCTTTTTAAAACTAGAGCTCAGTGGGGTATATACAAAGCCACTAGTCGAAGTGATCTCTAGAGAGAAGTTAGAACTTCTCATGCTTATAACCCTAAGCATCACTGATACTTCGTGGTGCTTTAAACCCGAAGACCTCAAAGTGTTTCTAAGAGATAATTGTGAAGGTACAAAGTCTTATCACATGGCCAGAGATGCTAAGAAGCAAGTACCTTCAGACAGTGCTTAAATGACTGCTCAAGAGTCAGCGCACAATGAAGAGTAAGAACCCTATTCTCTGTAAGTAGCTATGAGAGGTAAATGCCAGGAAAGATTAGCCTGCTAGCTGAAATACAATGCCAGTGGGATAAGAATATAAAGGACAAAAAAAGAAAAAAAGCTAAGTTGAATCAAAACCAAGTCTCACTAATTATTGAGGTCATGGAGTTCTAGAATGCCTTTCCAACAGAGACACTAAACACAGAAATCTTTGCTGCTTTTTGTCATACTGAGACCAGTTCCTGAAAGGATTGCAGGGGGCACTCGACTAAGGTGAAGTGCAAGGTACCTTTCAACAGCTGTCTGACAAGCCAGTTTTTCACCCATTCCAGTACAATAACACAAAGCACATGCACACTTTTCTCCAGAGTCAGATCTCAATATACTTATATGAAATATGAAATAAGGTTTTGTAAACTCCTGTGCAGTTCCCTTACTAGAAGAAAAACTTCCTCACTGCCGTCTTCTGCGGTCATGAGCAAATCTTGCGAAACAGGATGTTACACCAACACCAATTTCTCACAAGGTGTGCACCCAAATTGTCGCACTTCCTTGAGCATTCAGACTGGCAGTTTGCAGCTATAAGCATTGCTTTTCCACTCTAAGATCCTGAGAAGCCTTCACAGCTCCTAACCTTCTCTTGCCTTGATAATACAATTCTTAGGTCTCAGTTAGCAATTCCTATGCCACTATAGGACCAGTCACCTGGGGGAACTGACAGGAATGAGCTCACCTGAACATACAACAATATAAGAGCAAAGGAATGAGAATGGAAAAAGTTCAACAGTTTCAGTGGATCCATATTCAGACAAAATTGAGTGCTTCAGTTCTCTTCAGCCTTTGAAGACAACTATCCCCGCAAAAAACACTGGTTACCTGCTAATCACACATAATCACAGCCCTAAAGCAGCTACTCAGACTGGGAACTTGTTATGCATGAAAAGTGTGCCAGTGAGATACAGCAGCCTTTGTTGTTTACAACAAGAAATAACTGCTCCACAGTCATTCATGACTGCAGCTAACATATGGCTCACAGAGTGCGATGGTAACTATTGCCTCAGGTGGTTCACTAACCCATCAGCTACTGCTGGTAACAGCGATATCATAGGGCTTATTACTTAATTAGCACAGTGCTTTATTTGCATTAGTTCATTAAAAGAAAAAAATAAAGACCAGCACAACAGCAAAGCACTTGGAAAGCTGCAGGAGGCATGGTCAGCCCTTATCATACATACAGAAGTCTCTGAGTGTGGAATGTTCTGGTCTTGTTGTCTCACATTGCACCATAAGGATAGGTACATTTCAGCAAGACACTCCTTAAAAACATACACTTTTAAGGATCTGTCCTCCTGGCAGACTGTGCTATAACACAGCACATATTACAGAAATAAGGGGAACAGTTGTCTGCTAAAGCCCCTGTCTGTGCTGGTGCATCATCAACTGCCTGCTGAAGGGAGCAATCAGGAAATTTGGCGCCCCTCTATGCTGACCAGCTGGGAAAAGTAAGGTCAAAGTTCATTTTCTATGAAATTTAATTTCATGGTGGGTGCTTTTGGCACTGTAAAACAGTGTCAAGTTCAAAACAAGCTAAAATAAAATATTCCTTCTTGAGCAGTAGATGTAGTCTCACTCCACTTCTCTATCCATTAGGGAGCTGATCCCATGACTCCTATCATTCCCCACGCACTAGAACTTGTGCATCCTCAAATGGCCCAGAAATGGTCTTTATGCCACCACAGCCAATCCCAAGTTCTTGCCCATAGCTGCATTAATGTATGGACACTCGATTTGAGAATACCTGCCATGAAAGTCTCATGTGCCCCAAAGTCAGAAGCTTATGTTTAGACAGATAGTAAAACATTGTCTAAGTGATTATATCCCTCAGCTCTTGCCAAAGGCATCACAGGACCAAAAATAAATAAACCTTTTCCCTTCGAAGCAAACAAGAACATCAGGCATCAATCATGCTCCCATGAAGATATTTTCACTGAATTCAACAGACACAGAAGAGAGCCCTCGCTAAGCCCAGAGTACACAGAAAATGTCAAAAGAATTAGGCCCCTACATTACACAGCAACTATAATCTGTTACATGGTTCATACTGAGGTGTAGTATTGAAGCTATCTTGCCCCCTTACCTGCAGAGAACAGAAGGTCTGGGTAAATGGCTCAATTCGGACCAGATAAGATGCCACTATAATTGCTGATGAGTAGTGAGTACAGTAATGGCACTGCGCTGACAGGTCCCCTGGAAATTGGACAGAAATCATGTTCCAGCGCAAAATATCACCAATTCAAGCCCATAGCATCCAGTTACCATAGCACAACCAAATAGGTAGCAGGTCTGTAAAGCAGATATGTTCAAGGATCTGTAAGCAAAAGCACACCTTGCATATTTGCATTTAATGGGCACAGTTACTACCATTTCTGTATGTTCTTTTTTTGCCTTCCACATTTCATTTTCTGAAAAACAAGGCCTTTTACTTTCCAGGCCATCCCTTTCCCCATTAGTGCCAGAAAAGGTCTCAATCTCCACAGTTCAAGAGCCTCAACTTCCTGTTTCCTTTTCTTAAAGTAGCTGTTAGCTAAGCTGCATGCAGCAGTCCTCTATATGTAGCTTAGCTAACAAATGAGACTAATATGTGCAGCTTGGCTAATAGCACAATCTTTTCCAGGGAATATTGCTTTTTGCTGTGGCCTCTCTTCCTGCCCAAGGGAAGTGAACAGAATGCAGGAGTAAAAGGCACATAAGGCAGTAGTTACAAGAGTAATTTCTATTGGAATCCTCAACCAGTTTGCATCCAGAAGTGAGAGGATCACCTCGACATGGTGCTTCCCTTAGCCACAGTTCTGGAAAGTTTTTGGCTGACATTTTCCAAGGGATTCATGAGCATCCCTAATGGCCTGAGGGCCTCAAGCCTCTGCTGTCTGTTAATGTCCTAAACCACTCACCCTCACTCTTCTCCACCTCACTGTAGCGCTGGATGAACTTGCGTTTCCTCTCCGCAGTCTGTGCTCCCATGGGCTTTGACAGGTCCCGAAACGTATGAGGATTAGTGAGGTTTAGTATCTGAAAAGCAAAACCAGCAAAGATGCAGATTTTTAGAGTCTTAGACATCAGCTCAGTGACGCTGGATAACAGCACAGCTGCATTGGAAGTTTCACCTGTACAAGAAGGTCACAGATTCATTATTAAAACTCCCGTCTCCAGAACTGGAATGGCACTTGGAAAGAGTGGTAGCATGTGCCACTGAAAGATGCACAACGAGCTTCACAATGATCTGCCAGGTTGCAAGTTGCTCTCAAGGCATTTTTCTTCAAACCTCCTTGTCAGAGGTCACAGAAACCTGTCCCAGCCTGTGTGCTGAGCCAATGCAGCCTTTCCTTAACTAGATATGTATTTAACAGATGTTCATACACCTTTCTGAGGCAGAACGTGATTCCTCAGCATGCTGATTTGAAGATAAGGCTATTCTATAAAGAATCAATACATTTCAAATTAACTATCTCAAACTTTGAACTCGTGATCTAGGCCCCTCTGCTTCAATGGCATCATTCAACAAACCTTCATATGGGTGCTGCCACAGAAAGTACAGAAAGCTGCAGCAAGCACTGACCTCGGAGTGATAGTCAGCGAGGACCCATGGAAACACAGGATACTGCATGTAATCATTGTAGCTGCGGCCAGCCCATGTGTTCAGGTACATGAGGTAATCAAAGTTGCTGATCTCCCTTTTCTGCCAGAGAAAAGAAACAAGTATTAAGATCTCCTAACTCCACCCCTGAACACCATGCCGCAAAGGTAACCTCGGAGCCCTGTGGGTCCCAGGTCCCTCAAGACAAGAATTATAAATAGTGTAATTAATCATCCATTGCCATTCAGATCGGCACAATATCTCTTATACAACAATCTACTCAATTGAATCTGTCCTTATTCTGGCTCTTCCTCAGACAGGCCATTTGCATTTATCTATAATCACGCAGCGCTTTTATGCTGCATTTGCATAACAGAGCACTTTTTCCCAATTTAAAAGTGAGCCAAATGCATGTAGTCTGCATATTGGAAAATTCTGGACAACTGCCTATACAGAAAAGGCTGCACTAAGTGCTACATATAAACAAGAAGGTATGGATTTCTTCAGTGTTTCTTGGGTTACCAAGATCAGCGGTACAGGAAAGTAAATGCATCTCTCAGCTCAGTAAAACATCTGGGAAAACAAGATGTGCATTGATTTAGATGTACAGATGATCTGTGAAGTCATTCAACTAGGTGGCTGTCTTTGGTCTCAGTTAAAGTAGCACCATATGTCTCACAGCAGGAGGAGCAAAACCTCTGGTTATTGTAGTAACCAGATGCAAATACTCTGCTCCTCTTGCCAATAACCTCACCTCCAGCAGCGAAACAAAAGCTTAGGCCTTGAAGTACATGCATACACACACACACGTATCTGTGTGCAGACATACAGACAAATGCTGAAATTCTTTGCCTAACCATGTGCAGCCAAGATTTAGCTTACCTGCCACTTCTGGAGCATTGTCTTTTCCCCTCCTGAGTGCTTCCTGTATGGAACAAGCATTCAGTTGAAATAGCCTGCTTCAGAACAGCAAGAAAAAGTCAACACTAACGTCTGTGCTCCCTGTTCCCCCTGCTCTCATCCCACAGAAATGAGAGAACACCAAGACTAGAAGAATATTGAGGTTTTATCAGCGACCAAATAATTCCAAAACCAGAAGGTCATCAGTTAGGTTAGTGCTGCACAATCAAATTTTGTTACTGCTTTCATTAGGAAGGAAGGCTCTGCCTGATGAACAGGGACGGTCTAGCTTCAGATAGCTGATGAATTTATCACCGTCAGTCACTCTCCCTATGACGTGCTGACTCTCCTACTTGCCAGTCTGCTCCTGAATGAAGTGCCACTTAAAGTATGATATTCAGTAAAGGAAAAAGAAGGAAGTAGGGTGATGGTGCTAAGGATGGATTCTTTTTGCCCTCAGATACCACTATGAACTGCAGTGATGATGCCACATGGTAAACTGCAAGAATTCAGAAGCTGACTCACAGGCAGAGAAGATGCTCCTGCAGCAGAGGCAGAAGGACAGATGGGAACAGCAACCTCCTCAGCTGTCCTGAGCTAAGCCACACTTAATCAGTCTGCTCCCAGTCTCATCTCATTGTAGATCTAGAGTGCTAGTGACAGGGACCATTAAGGCTGTCTGTTTCTATTTTGAAGCTTGATTCTCAAAGGCTCACTCTTTTCTGAAGCATTCTGAAAATACTGGCTTGAAGACAGAAGTGTCTCAGTCTCCATATCAATGATGTTCTTTCTGCACAAAGCACTTTGAAACACATATAGTCCTTAAAAAGGGGGCTGCCATTTCTGTATTTTTTTTTAAGTAATAGAGTAAATGTGGGGGTATTTTTCACTTTGTTCTCAAAATGCAACTTTTTACGACAAGTTAAATAACCAAACCAGATGAAGGCTGGTTCTAAACAGGGGAAATCATTTGAAAATATGAAAGGGTTAAAGGTTCTGAGAAAACAAAAGTCACATTTCACCTACACTGAGCTAGAAGGTGTATCAGTATCTGGACTTGCTCTTGTCAATTCCTAGAGACCAAATTGAGACAAGTGACAGCTTCTGGATTGTTGTGACTTAACCCCAGGTGGCAACTAAGGCTCACACAGCTGCTCACTCATTCCCCTCACTGTGAGATGGGGGAGAGAATCAGAAGAGTGTAAATGAGAAAACTCATGGGTTGAGATGAAGACTGTTTAATAGGCAAAGCAAAAGGTGTGCACAAAAGCAAAGCAAAACAAGGAGTTAGTTCACTACTTCCTGTTGGCAGGCAGGTGTTCAGTCATCTCCAGGAAAGCAGGGCTCCATCACATACAACGTTTACTTGGGAAGAAAAACACTATCATTGCAAACAACCTCCCTTCCTCTTCCTTCCCTCTGCTTTCTATGCTGAGCATATGTAATATGGCATGGGATATCGCTTTGGTCAGTTGGGGTCAGCTGTCCTGGCCGTGTTCCCTCCCAGCTCCTTGTGCACCCCCAGCCTACTCACTGGTGGGGTGGGGTAAGAAGCAGAAAAGGCCTTAACTGTGCATAAGCACTGCTCAGCAATAAAACACCCCTGGGTTAACAGTTTTTAGCACAAATCTAACCATTGCTCCATACCAGCTACTATGAAGAAAATTAATTATATCCCAACCAAAACCAGCATATGGATTAAAGAAACTTCTGATCTGCAAGTAAACAGGGCTACTGATGTGATACAATGTAACTGGTGGTAGGAGATGTTTTTCCCTTTGAGTTTATATTTTTAAACTAATTCTAAGGTGGCAGCCAGAGGCAGGACTATCAACTTCCTGAAGTGAAGGAAATCAATTCAGCCATAGATCACAAAACTGCTACAGGAGTAACTAGCTGTTACTTTGCTCTCTTGTACTCTGTATTGGATCACACTAGAAACCCACAGAAAAGGCAGGCTTAAAGCAGCCTCAAAGATCTAAATAAAACACCAGAATGGTCTATGATCATTACAGTTTTATTAAATTTGCAGTAGTAAATTCTTGTGAACAACCTCTCATGTTTATGACTCATTATTTTACTTCTTATTCAGTCCTGGACCGGTTAATAGCGTACATAAATGTAAAACACTAGCATTTACTCAACACAGTATTTTATTCCTTGCTTTGTCACTCGCTTCAGAGAAAATCGTGTATCTGAGGGAAGTATTTTACATGGCCTAAGTAATAACGTATTCCATGAACAAACATGAAACCCAGGACCAATTCTAGCACATGGTCTGCAACTCTTAGCCTTTGTTCAGTTCTCCTGCTCAGCATATGGAACGATCGTAAGTTTCACACAGCTTTGCCCCACTGCCCTTTCTACGGTCTTCAACAGATATTTGGAACTCAAAGAGTGTATCTCAAAGGGATAGAACAGGATCAGGCTTCCTGACATTGCTTGAAGTGTTTTGGATTAGGGTGTTTGTCACCGAAGTTAGGTTTGTCATCAAGTTAGGTTCTTCCCTTTCCACAATCGTAGACTGGCTAATTAGAACCACCCAGGTTTATTTTGGATTTATGGCTGAGTTAGGGAGCAGGGGATAATGTAATGTACAAGCCTGCTCAATACATTAGTCCTTCAACATTCAAAGTGGGAGCATTATAAAATACTATACAAAGGACTAAGCTTGGGCAAGTCTGTGTGTATCTCATGCAAATATGCATATGCTGACTTGTGGGCGCCATGACCTTCTAGTGGAACTCTTGCTCTGCTTGTCACAGGCCCTAAACAGTTAATAAGGACCCTACAAGGGTCAAAACAATCCTCCAATTGGACTTTGGAAGCCAACTCAAAGATGTTGACAACTTTATTATGCCATCAAAACAGGCAAGGCTAAATGTAGTCACTCCACTGTAAGAGCCACCTTTCTGGGTCTCAGGGGACAAGGTGGGACGCTCCCTTCAACTCCCCAGAGGTCTAGAATTCTATATTCTCCCTTGTTGACTCACAAAGGCTCAGAACACGAATCACATTACAGGCAGCTCAAGCCTGTTCCTCCCTTCTCCATGGTAATCCATCAGGATTCGTCCCGCCAGCACCTCTCTAGCCATCAGAGCAAAGCTCAAAGTAGATCAACTGCAGCTAATCAAACACAGTAAGTGCATTTAAAAATAAATACATAATCAAATGCTGGTTTGAAAAATAAACAAAAGTGCTGTATAAATGTAAATAACTAAATTTCAAGAGGGGGTGAATTTATGTGATGTTAAAAGATGTGCCTGTATAGCTATCCATATCTAAATCTACAAGGTATTTGTAGGGCACCAGCCTTGGCAGAATTTAAGCATGATGTGTACTAATGATGATCCACCTTTGGCTACACTATACGTAAGTGATTTATTAATCTCTCTTCCATTAACATCAGACTGTGGTCTCACCCTTATGATAGCTAGTGCTCCTAATTTGCTAGAGACAGGTGGACCTCAATGCATTTGGAGATTCACTGCGGGTGAGATAATCTCAAAGGATAAGATTTTTGCCCCTGCTGAAATTAATACTAAAATCTCAATAAAGGTAAACGGTTCTTAGACTTCACAAAGCTGCTTTAGTTTTCTTTCTGTCTCCCATCCTCCAGACTTCTTAAGTCTGCAAAACAGTGTCAAGGCTCTCCTAACCCACTTCTCTTAAAAAATCTTTGCAGTTACCAAAAAAACTCTAAGGAAAATCCCCTTCCTAGTAAGCCACAACCTAGGTCCAAATCCTACTATAAAAAGAGGAAGAAAGAGAACAAAAGTCATAGCAGCTTTCCCTGTGAAACAATCAAATCTCTTTCAAACTCAGAAAAGTGATAGGTTACATGGCTTTATTCTAAAGGTACAGGCAGTGTCCTCATTTGATTGTGCCGGTCTACCTTCTAGATATTCTGACTCTGTGCTCAAAGAATAGAGCAGTATAATAAAAAATCTATAAACAAGTATAGTATTAAAGTAGGGATCCTTGAAGTAGGATGTCTTGAAGAAGCTAGGGAAGCAGAAAGGAATCTCCCTCTTTTACAGAATACTGTTTGCACCACGTATACTCACAGGCTTAAACTAGAAAAAGGGATAACATTTCCACTGTGGAAATGCTGCATTCAGGCACACTTCAGATTGTGAAGAAAAACATCAAGTAAGTTCAATTGACTCATTGAGGTGAGCAGAATGCAATCTCCATCCCTGGAATCAGGCAAGCACGTCACAACATTGTCAGTTTCTTGATGCCAATAATATCTGTGATCCGTTATCAGCAAGAGAGGGATCTCAATGTTGCATCTCCTGTGAACAATACCTACCACGAAACACACAGCTACTTCTCTTCCACAGTTCTTTTTTCCAGATACTATTTTGAAATTATTACAACCAATTACTAAAAGTTTGAGTTTGGTAGCCCTAGTTGTAGAGAGAAATTCTAGCAAATTCACATGCTACAAAGGGAAACTGTTGTACCAGCTGCACTTTTGAAGGGTCACAGACAGAGGAATATAAACTGCAGCTCACATCCCCTCTGTTGAGCCACTGAATAAACCTCCCCTTCTGTGTCCGTATCTATCCAATCTGGCACATGCCAAGGACGGTATCACAAATATTGTGAGTTTTAACACACACATACAAAAATCTCACCCTGTGTTATAGCCAAGCAAAATGAAATGTCCAAATGACTAAAATGGACAGCTAAGATGATGGTAGAAGCTGACAAACAGCTTCGAAAGAAGTCCAGATGTTCTTTCTTTCTGCATAGTTTGAAATCTAACATTTCCAGGCACTGCATGTCATTCAGTTCTTTTCCCTCCAGCTTGAACTTGCATGCTGGAGCCAAACATTATGCTAATGATCTCCAAGGACTTAGCATTGTTGTTGCTTAGGAACAGAAGTTTCAAGGGCTGTGGAAAAAGAATTGAATAGAAAGACTGGAGCAGGGGAAGTCCTTTTTGCTGCTCCTCCTCCCTCTGCACACGCACATACACAAGTTTCTTGAAGGGCTGCCATTTTCCATCAAGGAAGTATGATTTGGAATTTGCAGGACTGCAAAAAGGAAATTGTTCTGTGCTCTCTGCTCACGTGTTTATCTACAGACTGGAAGACTAATTCATGACTCAGAGAAGAGTTGGCAGAGGACAACTGTGCAGTAACGAAGGTTCATCCTACACTACTGAAAAAGCCCCAAGGAGCTTGTGACATCTATACCTCACCTTGTAAGTCTTTCTAGCTACTAGCTGGTAAGATCTTATGCAGGGGGGCAGTCTGTCAGAATTGTAAAAATTAAACTATATTTTTATTAACTTTTGGTGGGCCTTAGTTTTATAAGTGTCCTTGCACTGTGTGATAGCTCTGAAGCGATCTAGAAAAGTAAGAAAAATGAGGAAGAAAACCTCTTTTTTTTCTATTTGCTCACGGCAGGATTTAGTCTAAATATCCCTTTTAACAAGAGAGTGCATTTTAGATGGTCAGTGAATTAATCCTGTTCCACAACAGGTTGTATCCAACAACAAAAAAATGGTAAGAGGCTTGTAAGAAGGGAAATAAAAACCTACTGTAGCTGGAACTGAGTTGGTTCATGCAAAATTATTTGCTGTACGAATGTTGGTTTTAAGTTTTATATGAAAGTACTGATAGGCCAGGTTGGACAGGGCTTTGAGCAACCTGGTCTAGAGGAAGGTGTCTCTGCCCATGGCAGCATGGGTGGAACTAGAAAATCTATAAGGTTCCTCATAACCTAAAACATTCTATGACTCTATGATTTCCACAGAGCTATTCTATGGGTGAATTAGAACAGGTCACCTCACTGCTTTCCTGCCCTCAGAGAGGTGCAGAGCACGCGTAGCTCTGTTGGACTCGGCAAGCCTGCTCTGTAATACATAGGCTTTCAGGAGGAAAGACAGAGAAAACTTTTCTCACAGACTAGTTCAAGATGAGATCAAAATGGTTCTGTGCAGCTTTGGGTGCAGTGAAGTAGGAAGCAGGAACCTATGAGAGGAAAAGAACAGGCACAGAGGTGGAGGTCCTGAAACACCCAGACAGTGTCATAGGCAGAAGGCTTGTTCTGCTCCTACCAGCCCTATACTGAGAAAAGAAAAAAGATTCAGGTAGAAGATAAGCATCACCAGGGTCCATATCTGTATTCTTCTAGGACTAGATCTCCCTCTTAAAACAGACTTAAGCTACAATTGTTCATGACTGGGCCCTGTGCAATTGCTTAAGTGCAGTTAAGGAGTAATCTCCAATCCTTCTTTGCCTCAGAGACACACTGACAGTTCTAGCCCTTATGCGCAAGGTCTGTACTGTTCCTGAAGCTCCCAGCAACACAGAGCACCACAGATGGCATGATGCCCCTGACATATTTTCTACTTATTTCTATATCAGTTTTGCCTCAAAGGTTTGTGCCTGTGAAACACACTTAAAACTCTGGGGTTAGCCCTGGGCTTTCAAAAGCCCAATCCAGACCAAAGATTTGACCAAGTACAGATAAAACAGGAAAGCGTTTTCTAGTTAAGATCCTCTTTAACAAGACCTTATATCACATAGAAACACACCACCACTGGGCAAAGGCTTGCCAGCAACTCAGAAGGTGAACCTGGCAGTGGGGTGAGGGTTTTAAGCAAATAAGAGAATTCTCTCTTACCATCATTTCTTAGGCAGTAGGGCAACGCATGTACCTCTCCCTGTGCTATTCCAGGAGATGCACTGTGAGCATGAGATTGAAAAGGCATAATTAACATTTACAGCAAGAAGGGCTCCTGTGATTCCTGAATTTTTAATATCAGTGGCTACAGAACTGGAGTCCTTTTACATAGAGCTAAAGAAAATGAGACGTGGCTAAGTAAGCTCCATTATTTCCAGCTACAGCCCTGTGAAACATTGATAATTTGTTTGCAAGCATGCAGAGACAAGAGAGCTATTCATCCCCTTCAAGTTGTCTGGTGCGCTGCGGTATTTCTGCAGACTTCTAATTCTAATCCCTATCTTTGGGATGGCAAATCACCTTTTTCTAAGTTTGAAACATGGCTCCAACTTATAACTCAAAGGAAATAGCATTTGGAAAGGAGGAGCACTCCCTAGGGACTCATGTTTTCTTAATCAGTGCATTTTAGAGGTCCACAGTAGGATTTAAAAAAAATCCAACTAAAGGAGGCATTTAATCTCTGACGTCTGGGCACTATCCAGCACATCATACAAAGACACCTGTCTTCAGGAAAATTACGCTAATCTGCTTGCTTGGACTTCTTAAAAATCTGAAAGATCCAGTTTCAAACTTCGTAACAAGTTGATGAAAGTTACTGACAGAGCAGAAGCCAAACCCAAAAGGTTAAACTCTACTGTTACTCCTGACAAGCCTGCCGCACACTTCCTTGTACACCAGGCTCCCTCTAGTGCTCCTAGGCCCGCGCAGCACGGAGGGACACCCACGCTGGGAACCAGCATTCGCAGACAGCGGCAGAACAGGCTGACTTTTTGGCTAGCTGGTATTCTTCAGAAAAGAAAAGGTTTGAATCAGTGTTTCCCCCTTGGATTTTGAATGAAAAGTAATAGAAAAAATTACGAGGATCTGAGCAAAATGTTTTCTTTCTGAGAGTTCTAAAGATGTTTTAAAAAGTGTTTTAAAATAAATTCAAATTTTTAATTAAAAAAAAAAAATTCCCTTGAGGCTCCCTTTCATATTTTTAAAGACAAACTTGTCTGAAATGCTTCACTGATCAAAATGTTTTAGTCAACTCATCCAACACAAAAACAGACAAAGAGAAAGCTGGACCAGGTAACAAGGTTCACATCAATTGTAGGAAACAGAAACTCTCTTTCCATCATACCGAAATGCAAGGAAGCTGCCCTGCAGATCTTTTTCTGAAGCATGGTACTCACACTCTGTGCACTGGTAAGAGACTTAGGGTATCCTGTACCAGCAGTAGGGCTCTGGTAGTTCCCATGCAGCTGAACTTCTTTGCAGAATTGCCAGCAAGAATATTGCCTCAAAACCTTAAAATGAGTGAACTGTGATAAAACCCCCTGTTGTTTTAATCTTTAGAAATTCCTACCCACTCCTGGGCAAATTATCTAAACTAGCATCAACAAAGGTAAAAAAAGTGCTTGATTTTTCACTGTAGGGTACTTCAGTTACCAGTCTACACTATAGAAAGAATAGAATTAGTATTGCCACAGGAACACTAAGGCTAAATACAGCAAAGAGTGAGAGGGCTTCAGATACAATGGTAACATGGCCCTGTAAGTACCAGTGAGAGACAGAAATGTGGGAGTGACAGACACAGAAAGATTTAACTGTGTTTAAATATTTTTGTATAAAATAACAAAGATTCGATTTGGGAACATAACCTTAGGGCAAGACTGACCCCACTGTGCTGCTTCCAGGATTTTCTAAAACATCTACCTCATTAAAGAGCTCCTGGGAGGTTAGGTGGTAACTGACAGGCAACCTCCTTGCTTATGCATTACTTTGGGTTATCACATATAATTGAAAAGGAGCTGAAGTGTCTTAGTTGCAGCCTGAACTTCCCCTTTATGTATTTGCACATGATTAATGAATAGCCAAAAAGCCTCAAGGGTTTGTAGTGAAGCCTTACTAATAGGGAAATGTATTGTTGACAAATTCGCATTTTGTCCTAAACAACCATTCATCAAAGCTGTGATTTGAGTCTTATCTCTGTTAAATGCCAGAGCACCAGTGCCATCCTGAGATTAGCCAGCTGTAAACCATGCTCCTTTCTGTGTTCTAACTGAACGGGACATCGTCATCCATTTTCAGGGACTCAGCTATTTCCTTTGTCACTAGCCATAATTAGCAGCCATATTTGGTGACCTTTGATTAGAGAGATAGTTCATCAGACCTAAGACTACAGTAGACTACTACTCATACAGGGCTTAGTCCAACAAAGCACATGACACACGCTGAAAGCATCAATATGAATCAAAAGTTTGACCACGACACTTACATGAATTTTTTTGGGAGCAGGCACTTTGGTATTGGAAGTTTATCTATTCCATAGCATGGCTGGAAAGGCAAGGTTAAGCAGCACTGACACAGGCCCCCTGTTACAGTCTGCCTTGCAGGGGATGTGTGAACTGCAAGCAGTCTGGCAAATCTGGGAGCCTGCTATGTTCCTGGTTTAAACAATACTCTTAATCATTTGCTTTAAATATCTAAATATTCTAACATGAGACAGAGCCCAAAACTTAGGTCCATTAAACAGGACATTTAACCAACCTGTCAACAGATGCCAGGCATGTAAGAAGGCAACTCAGCCTGGGATAATAAATACAATTTTGGATAGCTTCTTTTAGTACAGGTCCTAAAGTGTAGGACCAGATTGAGACCCACAAACCATTTTTGCTCAGGTCCTCAAACAGCTGATGGATAATAACACATTTCATTCAGTTTCATTACATGCTGAGCTCAAATCAGTATCTAGGGATGAAAGCAATAATTTCACCTTGTAATGTAATATAGGTGCAATGGTGCAATAAACAATGTTGTAAATCATTAGAATTTCACTTACTCGAATTACTTTGAGGAAGGGCTTTCAGAGTTGCAGCTGCAGGGTTGAAAAGTCCTGATCTCAACAAAAAACTCAACGTGAAAAAAAAAACACCAAAACTCTGAAGAGTTCAGCAGTCACGTGTAAATTTTTAACTATGTGATTACTTTGTTTTTAATTAGGGACAAGCAGCCACTGTTTTCAAAGGCTTTACTGGAGTTTCTACACTTTATCCACAGAGTCTGGTGTACCTGTCTGTCTTTCAGTGAGAGATGGCCAAGGGGAAACCAAAAGGGAAGAAGATCACCTTGAAAATTGCCAAAAATTCCATCCGGATAGCTCCTGACGGAGCACGTCGTCTTGACTTAAGCAAGATGGGCATCACTACTTTCCCCAATTGCATTCTGAAACTGGCTGATGTGGATGAACTTGATTTGAGCAGAAACATGTTAAAAAAGATTCCAAACAGCATCCAGAAGTTTGAGAAACTGCGCTGGCTGGACCTGCATAGTAATCAACTTGAGGACTTGCCCAAGGTAATAGGTACACTTCAGAACCTCTTCTACCTGAATATATCCAACAACAAGCTGACCACCAAAAATCTGCCAGAGGAGCTGAACCTTCTCAAGAACCTTCATATTCTCAACCTTGGCTTGAACTGTCTTGACAGTATCCCCACCAGCCTTGGGGCCTTGAAGGAACTTCAGGAGATAGGTCTTTTTGACAATTCCTTGACCACCATCCCAAACAGTGTGAAAAATCTTCCCAAGCTCAAGAAACTGAATGCAGACAGAAATCCTTTTCCAGATTCAATACAGCAAGAAGAGTATGCCGACTCCATTAAACGCATAGAAACCCTTTACTTAGTACAAGAGAAAGACCTGTGCTCTTCCTGCTTGAAGGTGTGTCAGGGTGAGAAGGACAAGCTGAGTAAGTTAAACAGTGAGACACCTAGCTCTTCAAAGAAGCTAAGTTTCCCTTTACTCCTTACACCCAATTCCACTGCAAAGGATAACCAAGAAGAATGGAGATTAAAAGACACACAGGCTTGAAACATACCAAGGTACTCCACAGACCATGTCCCATGAAGTCCAGTCCAAGCTAATAAAAAGCTGACCTTCCTTCTCCCTTTTTCTGTGGTTCTGTTTCTTTAAAGATCTATTACGTTTTAGAAGCAGCAGATCTCTGTCCCCAAACCAACTAAATCAGATGGATATTTGGGAAAGGGTGCCTTTGGAAAAGGAAGGACTATTTCCACCTGGGCCTGTTTCTACATGTTCTCCCTCTTTGGGCTTGTTTGGTGGTTTTTTTTGTCTTTTGTGTGTGCACATGTCTGGTGAAGGAATCTTTAAAAAAGATAGGTTTTTTTCTAGTAACTTCACTCACACCCCACTGAGCACTAAACATTAGTTCTGTCCATTTTCTTAGGGTGAGGCACAGTTGAACTGCTTTCAGTAAATACCGCTTGGGGGAAGAGGAACAGACCTGGAACCTTCTGTTGCTGGTGGCTGCCACCAATGCCTCAGACAATCTCAGATAGGCACCATCACTAAAGGAACTATGAGCCTGTTCCAATTCAGCATAGGCAGCAGACACAAATGTTACACTTAGGAGTAACTAAGCAGTACGAACACAATCTTAAAAGCTAAAATCCAGTGATCCTTCTTGCCATCAAGGGGCCAGACTCTGCATAAGCAAGTTCTGTGTGATTTTGAGTGCTACACCTGGGCGCAGTGATCTCTAACTTGCATGACACAATCAGTGCCACTACCTACATTCATCATGTTTCATCTGCCTCTGATTCTCCCTCCAAGGAACACAGAGAAGGGAGGAGGAGTAGGGAAAAGATTGCTCTTTTTAAGGGTCCTGGGTGTATCACTTAAGTAATGCTTAAGAGAAGAAAAGTCACCCTCTTCCATGATGCAAGAGGCTGGTGAATTGATGAAATTAGGTCTGGTGTCCCCACAGTACTTTTAGCTGTCTGTTCACATGTGCACATGCACAAGTGCGCCTAGCACATGCATCCACTTGCTCAAATCACATCCCTAGGGCAGAGAGTGCTGACAGCCTGCACATAGCAATATATAGGTATAAGCAATGAGCAATTTATAAAAGCAATCAAGCATGACATGAGAAGAGGTGCTGGCTGTGGCTGCAGTAACATATGGTAACAGCAAACATTTAAGTATATTTAAATGAAGAATAAAGTGCCAGGGGCAAAATACCCAGATGTCCAGTAACAGCCCATTACTGGTTTTAAATGGCTACAGTAGAGTCTGCGAGTCAGAACTGTGTATTATTCCTATGAACTAGGTGAAAAAAATATATGGCATTTCCCAGAAATATTATCACCTCAACATCATATGATACATCAAACTAGCAATGTCTTTTTTCCATGCATCAGCTGTGCACTTATTAATAGTGTGTCTGGGCAAAGAGCTTTGTTTGGCCTGCCTCCCTGTTTCAGGTAGGGCAGGAAAAGCTGGGATGCTATGGAAACATAGCCATTGCCCCCTAGATGGGGAAGGAGCCCCTTGTGCTGCTCTTGAATTTTTCTAACTCAGAAGAGGCTTCAGAATTCAAACAAGGGAAAAGTAAACTCATCAAGTCCTCAGTCCTACAGTTCCCAGACTGGAGCTTGGTAAAGGAATGCATGCCCATTGGGGGAATTTTCTCTAACTTTCCACTTAAAAGCTGCTTTTCTTAGGCAGCGGCAGTATCTTCTTTATGTTATTTTAGCTCACGCCCTAACATGGCCCTGCCAAAGCTATGCCAAAGGCAGCTTACACACTCAAGTATGCTAAAAGTGCATAAGGCCCTCTCTCAGCAAGTGGAGTAAAACTGAAGGCAGAGCCTTATGGAATTCAGGACAGGCTACTTTAAACCTAGATATACAGCCTGCTTCAATCTCCAAGACATACACAAGTCAAGTGTTTCTCACAATAATTATGAGCCCAGCTAAAGCCCAAAGTTCCTGCAGCCATAGTAGATCTTAAGACATTCCCACCTACTGAGCATCTAGCAAGCACAGGGAAAGGAAATCCTGGGGAGGGTTACTGATTACTCCACAAAGAACATCTCCATAGAGTCAACCATCACCTCTAGCTTAGGTTAGACTCTAGCCAGAGTTGATTGCACACTGCACTTATATTTTTTGCAAGCTGGTGGCTGGTACTTAAGGGTGAAAATGTTCACTTACAAGATCAGTAATGATCTACAACAGATAGAGTGACAATGAAAAAGAGTACAGCTGACACAGGACACAACAACTCATAGTGTCAATCTGCCCCTCAGGTCTCAACAGATTCTGGTCTCCAAGTGATCACTTCAGGGGGCATCAAGTAGGCACTTCAGATTGTGTTACTCAGATATCCAAACTGAGAAGAGCTACAGGTATGCAAGTAACACACGAGGTCAGCATGGAACATATTCTCAATCACGTCTCACCAGGACAAAACTTTTTTTCCTACAGTGGTAAATCTGAGGGACGAGTTGGAATCTCCACCGCACAGTTACTATAACATTCCAAAATGTCCATATGTACATCTATCACTGTCTGCCCTAACCACACAATAAAACCACACACACATTATGCAGAAGGGTTATGGATTAGCCCTAACCTCAGCTCACTGTCTGTCTCTTTCCCACACTAGCCATCTGTGTAGAGTTTACTAATGAATCATATTAGGGAGATAATAATTATTAATCAACTATGCACAGGCAGCTACTCAACACGTTCTTCATGTTCTCATACTGTGGACATTGCACTTTAGAGTACTTTTCAGAGTTCTGGGGATATCTTTCAGTCTTTAAAATAGGGACACAAATAGGTAAATTTCTAGATGCTTTTTTTGAGGTGCAAATTACTCACACTTATTTTATAATTGCACTTATCTACAGTTATCCAATGTTTCTTATGTTTTACCTTATATTCAGGGACTCTTCTGTTATCCCCTTTGACTTCAAAGCAGGTTGGAAAGAGCAAAATCTACAGAAGATATGAAAAGTCACATTATAATAATTTAAATGGTTATCTGTACACATTATGTTTGTATATGTAATCTCTATCATGTCCTGATGGCAACTTTCTTTCTGACAGACACCACAGCATTTCACTGAGACTTTAACCTAGGACAGAGCTGCAAGACAGCACAGCAAAAGCAATAATCCATTAGAAACTGCTCAGAGAAGGAATTTCAGTGATTGTTTAGAATTTAACAGTACCAGTCCTCAGTCCAGGATGCAGAATTTACCAGAAGTACTACATACTGAAGTATTTTTCTTTTGTAAAGAAGCTGGTGAAAGTAAACCTGATATAACTGCCAGAACTGCAGTAGGGAAAAAAAAGAGCAAGAAAACAAAGTGCAAATTATTCACTTCATAGTCTTGCATTTAAGTTCCAACAAACAAAGCAAGCACATAAAGAGAATTCTTTTAAACCAGAAATTCCACTGTTGAAAGTTAACTCCACACCAAAATCAGAGCCAGAGAGAAAAAAAAGCCCCAAATATCTTATCCCTAAAGAATCTAATGAAACTTTCTATATTAGAAGAAAGCAAGAAAAAAACCTTCTTTCATACAGTACTGTGAAGTGAGATGGAGGCAGCTCTTATCTCAGTGAGAAGCAGCAACACATCTATAATTGCAATTTCTTGGGATGCAGGGACATACAACACACACCTGTGTGCTAAAAAAGTCCTACACATACATTAGCTCCCTTATTAAATCAATGGCTCTGAAGAGCTTACAGGTCAGCAAAAGAAAAATTTCATAGCTTTGCTTAAGTTTAACTCATTAAAGACCAAGGAGCCGCAATTAAAGAAAAAGCCCCTGGGGCAGAACAAGACAAACATTTAAAGCCAGGATAAATTATTACCTCTTAAATATCTTATTTCGGTCACTGTCGTGGAAGACAAGAAATTTGGAATAGCCATTTTTGAAGAATATTTCCAAGGCGCTCTCCTGGAAAGGTAAATTTACAGTGTGAAGAGCTGCAGAACAAACCTATTGCTGCAAAGAGTTCGTCATGGCGTGTCCAGGGCTTTAAAAATGAAAAGAAAAGGTCTTGACTTTGTATCAAGTGTGAAAAAATGCAGCAAAATATGCTGACTATCCCAAATTTCTCCAACTGTAAGAATGGTCCTATTGGGTTGATTAGGAGTTCAAATGTTTTGAGGAAAAAACAAACTCCAGATATTGGCTCCATCATCTGCCTCTTCCTGCTGCTTCTGAAGCATTTTTCTTGAAATCTCAATGTGATTAACAAGACACTAGTAGCATTAATTTATAATTAGTGATAAAGATAATATGAAAAGGGAATGCTAAATAACAGCTTCTTTAAGAAAGCACCCATGCTGCCTTCTAAATGAACAACAAGCTCAACAGAAATGCCAAAATAGTTTCTCCTGGCCAGAAGCAGCAGAGCAGGTATGTGAGTCTGTAACATTTCTCACTGATGCTTTAAATAATCAAAGTTGAAAAATGAGTCCCCTTTTTTCCACAATGTTTCCACACATTGTTATATTGGGCATTTGCATATAATCCTATTATTTTCTCAGTGAGTGGTCCTTTTTTGTCCGAAGTCAGCCAAGTAAAACCCAGGCATGAGTTTTAATCCAAATGTGGGAGGTGCGATACAAACCTAGAAAAACACCACAATGGCAACTGCCCCATGCATGATTCACAAATGGAGTATAATGCAGAAAGGTCATATGCGAGCAGCTACAACAATAAACAGCTTAGTCCTCCACTTGCTCTGAAGCTCAGCTTTCCAGACCAAGTCTGCTCAAGTGTCACCATTACAGAACTGGGACAGATAGTTTCACAGTGCTTTGCTCTGAGCTATGTGCATGAACAGGAGATCAGCTCTCTGAGGCACAGCAGCTGCCCAAACAACTGATCCACCTGCCCTGCAGGGAAAGCATCAGAAATCAGTTTTCTTCTTTTACTACAAATTTTCTTCAAAGCAGATACAGATACCTGATACAGATACCTGTATTTTCAGTTCATTAATTGAAGCATAACAAAACACAACAAAACCAAAATAAACAAACAAAACCCTCACAACCAACAAACCACAAAGCCCCTTAAACCAACAAGACCCACCTCTGCCCCAGGCCCATTCAAAACTGTTTATACTCATCTCCATTTTTCACTTTGGGTCACACAAAGCATTTCCAATTTACATGTTTAAAAAAACCCAGGCACACACAGACGTGAATATATGAGGTGGTGGCAAGATTCCATTGGCAACTTTGATGCTATTCACAAACCCAGAAGAGGTTACAGTTCTGTTCTTCAGGTTGCTCACGAGTGATGTGAGAAAATAAGCTTCATGCAGTTGCCCAGAACAAGACTTAACATTCCTATACATGCTTAGAGAGTGACCTAACAACTGAAATATGTTCTATCCTGAAGCAAGTCTCACCTACTAAAATTGTCCATTTCGCATACATAATTAAATGTAAAATAAACCGGGTCTGAGTCATAGATAATGGCCACACTTATCAGCCCTATTGTCTCCAAATTTTGAATTTTCCAAGCGATGTCTTATTTGTGTTGAATTTCAACCTTCCAAAAATGGGTTCAAACTAACAGGCAACTAGCCATGGCTGCTTCGAAACTCCATATTTTTTGCCAAATGAAATCTGTGAATTACTCTTCAGACTGTACCAAAACCCGCTAGAGCAAGTACAGGCTCTCGTGCCTCTGCTTCAATTTATGATTCATTTATTGACTCACTTGCACAACTTGAAAGTTACTCCAAGACACCTAGAGTAAGTTAGACATATCCATAAATCCACTGATGTCCAAAATTAATGAAGTCTGTAGGAGCTGAGTATTACTGAAAGTTAGACACTAACTGGGAACTTCCATTAAACACAGGAAATTGACTTTGTCTTATTTTCAAAAACATGGAGATAAACTGTTAAGAACATTGTGAACTGTGAAGAACGTTGTGAACCCTGGTGAATATAGGCAGGAGTTTGTATTAAAAATGGTTAATGAAGCAATGATGGGAGCAGAAGCATTTTGGGACTCAAGCAAAGAAATCTCAGCAGTCTTAGTAAAAATCATGCAAGTAGTTTTCAGTCACAAATTGTTACTCCTGCTGCAGCTTTCCCTCAAATGACTGAGGAATTAGTTCCATTAGTGTTCCTACCTGCAGAAGAAAGCGCATCAAATGAATCTCTTTTATATCATGATATGAATAACGAGAACACATCTGGTCTCCCACAGCATGATCTTTATGACATAAGTTGAAAATAAATGGATCACTGATGCTGGAAGTGAAAAACATAAAGAAATAAAAATTAATTTGAAACAAAAAAAAAATCAGGAGAACCCTAATGAACATCCACATAATCCCTGAAAATGAATAAAAATACTAAGATAGCAATATCAACTGGGGAATACATGAATTGAAAACAAAGCTACATACTGAAGGCAGATTTTGTACTCATTCACAAAATGAAATAAGGAGCCTGTGGAGGCTAAGGGTAGGTTTGAAAACATTTCAGTGCGTGCAAATAGGCAGACAGCAATGTTTTGTGCACACTGAAGTCTGAGAAGCAACAGGAGAAGGAACTGGGCTGGAGAACCTGAAAGCCTCGGTCAAGAACAACCATCATAGGGACACACAGTTATTATAAATAGCAATTAATTGGATCTAATAATTAAGTAGCTAACTCATTATTACTTTAGTTGTGTATATGTACTGTTATAGCTGTCTTCAGCCTAGCCCACAGCAAATCCCTTAGAAAAACAACCAAAGCTTTTATCTGACCCAGTTCAATTCATCCTTAAGTCACCTGATCATATTGACCGATACTGGACTTCATAAGAATTAGATGCAGAGCAGACAGTCATGGAGTAAAAACACTGAGTTATTCACTGTCTCACTAGGCTTTGCACATGAGCACACAGTACGTGCAAAGAGGTAAGTCTAACAGACTCATTTTCCATACTGATCGGTTTCAATAAATCATGAAGCAAAGACGATAGTAGTGCGCCAAGTATGAATTACAATTCTATCTTAGAGAAACAAACAAAAACCTTATGAGACAATGGAGCTAACAGCTCCTGTAGTGACTGTTCCATAAGAATAAAAGTCAATCAGAAACATTAACAACACTTTAAAAGAACTGAAAAACAGCAATGTATGTGCTAGACTGCCCACCATCTCCATCTGTTGGAGATAAGAGTTCACAAAGCCTGTGAACAAGCATCTGTGTTAGCTAGGTTAAACAATTCTGTGAACAGATGGAAAGGATGGCAAACTTCTTGTGCTACATCCCCTTTGAAATTCCCTCAAAGTCTGCGCAAATTCTATGTATCCATGTGCCACTACTGGAGTTAAACAAGCAGATCCCTGGGAGGAATGAATGACTCACCTGGACAAGCAGTGACGTGTACAGTACACTTCTTCTAGAGGGGATAACACAAAGCACTCGCAGATGTAAAAGTGCTGTTTTCCAAAGAGCAGCACTCCTTCCAATGCTCTATGCCCCTGCACAACTGCCACAGAGCACTTGAATGTGACCTAGTATGGAAGCAAATATAATGAAGGCAGGGGTGAGTAACACAGGAGACAGGGACAGCAAAGAGCAAGACCCAATGGTGCAGAAGGACATACGTATGTAGTAAACCAGCTGTCATCTTGTTTGAGAGGTCTATAGGGATGCAGCCACAAAATCATCATATGACTGACAGTTCATACTTCTGTGGTATTAGTAGTAGGAGGGTCTGATGCTCTTCCCCCCAGTAAATCTGTTCCTTCCTCATCTCTCTGTGGCTATATTTAGCAATATGAATACAGAATATGAAAAGCTTCCAAATGTTTCAGGAGTTAGCACTGCAAAACTTTGTTAGACAGCAAATATGGACAGTTATACAGGCAGGGGGTTGAAGCACTGAGGAAACAGGTGACATACAGAAAAACAGTGGCATATAATAAATAAATGTATATTTAGAATATAGAGAAAAGGCAAATACTTTTATTTAGATCCTAGTGAAATCTATATTTGAAAAAACCCTGAAAAGGGATCCCAAGGAGCAATGAACAAGGAAAAAATCTAATATATCTACTAACTATCTAACTCATCAGGGTCAGCTGAATCAGCATACAATGGATTGAAATCTCAGTAACACAAAACTCTTTGCCCTAGAACTTTTCCTTCCTGTATTATACCAAAGGCAAATCAAAATATATGAATCTATGATTCTAGTTGTTTTAAAGATTCAGTTAAGCATTCTGGAATGGTTTAGAAACCTCTCTTGACTGTGCCCAGTTTGGAACAAAACTTCCAACCATTATCTTCTACATTCTCAGGGAAGGAGGCAGCAGCTAATTATCAGCCTATTAGCCTATCTCAGATGAAGCACCCTCTATTTGCAAAAAATCCTTTCAAACATTCATACTACAACAAAACACAAATGCTCCCAAAATCTTAAACCAGAAATACTACCTTATATACTAAGAGAACTTCTCACTGCTGAGATCCCCCTGCAAACCAACACAATCTGAACTATATACAATCCAGATACTAGTGTAGGATTTTGCAGCCTGAGTCCACCTGCAAGGACGAAATGGCTGCATACAGAGGGATTAGATCTGGGAGGTATTTACATAATAGAGGTTTGCTGGTTCTGAAATCTAGTGCAATGCTTTTAAGAGAACTGATTGGCAAGTATGAGAATTATCACAAAGCCTGTTTTTACTCTTAAGATCTCAATGATCTCAGCTCTACCAAACTTTGTAAGAACAAAAGTTGTGTATTATTTTTTGTGTATGCAAAAAAGACCCAGAAATTCTACTACATCATGTAAAGTCTACACGATGATATGTAGAATAAGCATGGTTCTCCTTCACTTTTTGCCTTTGTTGCTATCTCACTAGATCTGGAACCAAGTCTACAACCTTTCTTGCCTCCATCCCAAAATATACGTAGGCTAATTCAGGTCTGCACTGCTACACAAGATTTCAGTCTTGGATGCCAGCATAACTGTCCTGGGTTCAGCAGTAGCAGCCATTTTTCTCCTTCTTAGTAGCTGGTGCAGTGCTGTGGTTTTGACTTTCAGC
>WYDI02013607.1:0-12931 GCA_009867235.2 Psittacus erithacus
GCAGCAGTGGTTTGTGTTATACCTTAGTTACTGGACTGTTCTTATCTCAACCCATGGGAGTTACATTCTTTCAATTCCCCTCCCCATCCCTCTGGGAGCTGGGGGGGAGGAAGGGAGGAGAGTGAGCGAGCGAGCGAGCTGCGCGGCTGACTGGACTTAAACCAGAACAGAAAGAAAGGGTGGATCGACAGTTAGAGGTTAATTTAGGGAAAACTATAAAAGTGATTAGTGTCACCACTAAGAGAAGATGCCCTACCACAGAGTCAAACTGGAGTTAGTTTTAAATAAAATCTTTATAATATTTCCCAAAGACTCTCCATGCATACAAAATTTAAAGTGACAGAGTTGAGGGATGGAAGAATTGATATTCATGTCAGACAAGGGTAACAGTTTATTCATATTTATGCAAATTAACCCAATGTGACACTTGGGTGAGTGGCTAACCAATATTATACAACTGATTTTTTTTCACAGAAGCAAGAAAGCTAAAACTTGCAAAGCTGGATTAAAAATCCCCACATTATTTGTTGTCTTTTGTGGTTGCTTCCTTCCAAATCTTAACAAACATCATGGGAGCACTTGCTAGGGCTCAGAACGCTCCTGATAACTTTAGGGAAGTTTAGCTTTGTCTTATTCAAGAATTCAACCTTGAGCTTTATCTTTCTAGTTCCAAGTTCAGCACTGATACTGAGTTTCTTCTGAGTATTTCAAGATGCTGCTGTCACAGATCCCTTGTGACTGCCCCTTCACTCTTCAGGTCATCATCAAAACAATTTTAAAGGAAAAAATTGTTTCCTTTTCCCCAGTTCTCAGAAAAAAAACACAAGCAATGGTGACATTACATTAAATGTAACCTTGAGTAGAATTTCACATGGAAACACTCATAGAAAGCTTTCATTTATTATTTGAGCTAGTTATTGGCATCTCTTTTTCATTAGTGAGATCTGTCAAATCATACTTAAAACTTTGTCTAAAGGGGAAGGGAGGCATATCAATGGCTACAGAGCTGAGACTTTGAGAAAAAAAATGCAGTCTTCCATGAAAACACTCAGGGAAAGACAACACATGGATAATCTTCACTTAATTAATGCCAGTGAGTTTAACCTGACACAGTGCAGAAATAAGTTATTCTTAGAGAAGAATGAAAACTGGTAAATAAAGATTTAAGATGCACGACTTACTTTGGGAAGATGGCATTTAGTACTGTAGAGACAGAAATCGGTCTGTAATGAATCACATCACCAAATGAACTGCAAGTCTAGCTAGCAGCTAATCTTAAGTAACTTCTAAAACACAGCTTTTCGTTAGAAAATGCATCACCAGCTTGTCTGATTAAGCACTTCTCCTAAGCACAGCTGTACACTCAGCTCATTTAAATACCACATTTGCAGCAGCAGGATTGACTTGCTTTAAGCCACTTCCTTCAGGAGATACTGCAAGCATGGTTTTGGCAGTGTCTTCTCCAATGCATGTCCTGACCTCAGCAGCTCAGTGCACATGAAAACTGAGGGAGCCAAAATTTTGTCTTTTATCCTACACCTCTCTTAAACAAATATCACCCAGTATACTGAATACAGAACAGACATAGTACAGGTGAGAGACTCTGATCTTTCCCCAATTCACCCTCTTGAACACTATGAAAATCATCCCACAATATAAAGAAAAACACTAGCCTGCAGCTGTGCTCCATGTGCTAATTCACTCTGCCTCTGTAGTCCCATGCAGATCCTTTTCTCATTCACATAGCATGGCTGCAACTTGATGCAGCTCCATAAGAGGAAAAGCTGATATTTATGTGCATCACTAATCACTTTTGGCTCTTCAGCTCCTGTATGTTTCTTCCTAAGGTGGTAATCCTGTTACACACAGCACAGGTGTTGCCATACATCACAAGAGAGCCCGAGGATCAGTGAGAAGTCCACATAGGTGGATCCTCTGTTAAGCATCTGAGATAATGAAGTGAAGCAGTTTGTCTAGGAAGCTAAATCAAACAGCTTCACTTTTCCACCTGGGATGAAATCAGTTTCCAATGAACAGCAGAGCAGGCCATGCTCTGCTGTACTCCACAAGGGCTGACACAGGGAGATGCCTGTATTTATGCCTCTTTTAGCCTTTGCAGAGCAAAACATGGTGCCAGGCTGTACTATGCTGATGTACCGCTGGCACTGAGGGCCTTGCCCCTCTGCCAGAAAGGCAGGAGTCACCTTCTATTGCCCAGCTGAGGTACAGCAGGCTCTTTGGCAGCCCCTTGCTTTGCAGGATCCTGCTTCATGCTCCAAGGTAAGGCAGGCTGAGGATGTGTTGAGGGTTTCCCATTCAATAGCCTTGTGTATGTAGGTCAGCCCAGTAGCACCAATTGCTTCTGAAAGTTGAGTCCGTGACAGAGAAAAAGAGGTCTCCACCACCCCACGTTCCACCAGCCACCCCTGCAGTATGAACTCCCCACATACAAAGCATCATGGCTTTTCCTCATGGTAGCATCTCAGCCATTTCATGTCTGAATATGACGGCTTTGCATCCAACACCATGTACTTGACCAGTCATCAGGTCAAGATTGAATCAAACTGGACGAAAAAAATTCTTTGTGTCATAACTTCATGCATGCAGTCTTTGCAGGGTGCTCTGTGTGTGGTCAGCAAATTTATGTGCCCGTTGGGATCAGGGTATCATAGAATCATTGAATAGTTTCGGCTGGAAGGAACTTTTTAAAGGTGTCTAGTCCAACTCCCTCATCCAGTCCAACCCCCTAAGAAAGGGGGTAAAAAATATGTGTCATGGGAATTTTCTCAAGAAGTACAGTTAGGGCAAATATCTTACTACAGAACAATTTGGTAGTGATTTCATACAACTAGAAAAATACCCTGAATTTCTGTACCTAATGTAAAGTCAGACTGCATTTGAAGTTGCTGCACAATCACTTTATTTGAGTGGCAGGCTTCATAAGAAATCTGAGTTTCATAGGGCTTATAACACAGATATATTTGATATTTCTTCAATGGACTTCAATTGCTCAACTATTCTTCTCATAAGGCCAAAATAATTATATGCTGCTTCAAATGTGGGCCCATCTGTGCATTATGAAACACATAAATTACTGCTTTAATTTTATACTTAATTTTGAACAGGCATGACACCAAATAAATATGATTGGTTGGCAAAAGTATGGGTTTAATTTATTTTCCACAACCATTTGATGTTTCATTAGTCTCAAGCAGATCTTTATGCAACATGCTGTTCAGCTGATAATGTCTCTCTGGCAACTTTCTTGCATTATTTTGAAATTTGAATCTCTTTTTCAGATTACGCTTTTTTATCTTTTGGTTTGGTTTTGGTTTTTGTTTTTGTGTGTGTGTGTCTAAGTTTAGAAGGTGATATTATGCATAAGTGTAGAATATAAATTCTGTGGCTGCATTTTGTTCTTGAATATTGTATTCTTATTCTGTTTATGGATTGCCTGTCTTACCATTTGTAAGTCCAGCCATATTATACATGTCAGTATCATTTATTTTAGTATTTTAACAATGGAGTAGCCTGTAATCAATATATAGGATACTTTTATGATAGTCATGGATCATTTTTCACAAAACTGCAACTCCTTAGCCTTCTGAGAACACTCCTTCTATGATTACTTCGTGCATGGTAACAAACAGAATAAAGTAAATCCACATGTCAAAATATTCTAAAACTAGAAGATGGGCAGTGGCAAATTACAAGGGCGTAAGAAAGGAAGGAGCACAGTCTTTGTAAGAGGGAGAATGCAGTTATTTTTGTTAGACAATATTTTTTCACTAGCAGATTCAGAAGCTGTTTGAGTAGCCTGAAGCAACATAGATCTGCAGATATAGTAAAGTAACTGAATGTCCTTTAATGAAAGTAAATAGTGATGATACACTGCCCCTAAGTACCAGGATTTTCCAGTTTACAGACATGATTACTGACACCAAACACAAAACTTCTGTTCAGTGAAAAGAGTTCACATCTCTTATTCCACGCTTGCAACAGTCATTTTGTCTGTATTTAGAAAAAGAACAACCAGGAAGACAGGACACATATTGATTAAGGAAGAAGGTCAGAAAGAACATCAACATGAAGGCTTCCAAGCACGCTGTAACAACAGCTACTCCAAAGGCTCAGGCATCCAGTCTACTGCTTTTGAGTGTGTCTAGCTGCAGAGAGATAGAGATGAAACAAGCAGAAATATAGAGTTATCCACCTCATGGTTAATACTTCCAGTAGCACAGAGATTTCCTGAACCAGAGGGTGTATTCAGACATGTAGTAATTTGTGACTGTATTATCAAAAATTTGTATAATACTAAATGGGAATCTTTTCATATTTTGGCCATCTGCAGCATTCTGTGATACTGTAATTACCTGTGTGCCATGTTTGAGTTTATAAATCTGTTGCCAGATACCTTTAGGTACTTTGTCATTCTTGTAGTGGGAGAAACACATTAGTTCCTTCTTTACTGTGACATCCATGCCAGAAGGCCCCATTTACCTTCTCTAAGGTGAGCTTTAAACACAGAAACAAAGGCAAAATGACAGAGCCTGGAAAGACAAACTGAAAAGACAATGTAAGAGCTGGTTGCAATTCCTTTCCATTTCAGACACCAAATCCCAGTATTTCAGATCAGTGTTTTGGGGCACTTGGACTAACATTACTGCAGTTTCCAAGAGCAAGGACAGTAAACAAAACTCATCCCATTAATGGCTGCTTTGAAGAGATTCTGAGAAAGATGAAAACATAAGAAAATGTATCTATTAGGAAAAGACAGGTGTCTTCTGTTCTTTGTGTGTGTGAAAACAGACGCTTGAATAACCCACAGGTGCTATATAGACACTCTATATGTTAACAGTAAAACTGTAGTTTATTAACCATAATAAGCTTACGGGAACATTGTGTGCTAATAAGTGCTATTACTGTTGTCAATGCAAGGATGCTGCATGAGAACAACATTATGGAAAGAGGCTATATCGTTATTTTGGGGAAAAAAATTAAGCATGTTCAGTTTAATTTCTCCTTTGTTAAATCCTTTCAAGACTAACAATTGAATAACAACTTTGCCTAGAGCAGTGACAGAAAAAAAATAACATGAATTTTCTGAGAAAAAGGGAGAGCTAGTCTAAGATCCAAAAAGCTAAAATTAGTAAACGTTTAAGACATTTTGAAAAAGTAGACTTAGGATTAGAAAAAATGAGATTTCAGCAACTGATAAAACAAAGAAAAGAAGTGACAGGAATTTCACATATTATAGGTAAGAGTAACATGAATATATTTCAAAATAGTTTCAACACAGTGCTAAGAGAAATTAGTGAAGGAAAATTGGGGGATGGGAAGAGAAAAGCAGAAGAAAATCACAAAATTTCATAATAAAACCTGTTGAGAGATGGGTGAAAATCTAGGTGCAATATGTATGACTTTATGCTTACTGGACTGACTTGCAAATGATGCACCACTTTTTTCTTAAACTTGGCTAGTGCTAGGTGCTTGACAGGAAGTCACAAGAATTCCTACAATAAAGAGCTGCAGAATAGCCTGATTTTTTTTTACTGTTCTCCATAAATTTGGTTATTTATATCAGAGTTTATTCTCTGAACATGAGTTTACAGTCCTGGGCCGTTTCCAGTGATTAAACTAAAAGATCAAATATCACATTCCCGATTTAAAAAAAAAGAAAAAAGAAAAAAATCTTATTCCTCTTTAGTGGGAATATGGATGTTCTCTTCATCCGCATAAATGCTTCATCATTTTTGATACTAGTAAATATTTGGCATCAGTGATACTTTTGACAAAGGGCTTAATGGATTAAAAGTTCCTGAAAGGAAACCCTGTTTTTCAAAACATATAATTTAACTTTAAGCTATATTAACTGAATGGTAGTTGTCAACCATATACTTTGCCTCATCAGTCAGTATGATTAGTTGTCCAATGCTTCAGTGCTGTAGTGCATCTCTAATAGGCTATTACTTAGCAAAAAGGAAAAAAAAATTCTTCAGTGGTTTGGAAAAAACTCATTAGCTAGTTTGCTTTAAACCTTTGGGACCGTGCAGTCCGCATCTTCTGAATTTCAATCGTTCACTTTCTGAAGCTTTCTGTCAATAACTATTTTGATGAAGATTTACTATTTGCAAAATACTTACAGCTTCTTTTCAAAATGAAATCAATAACAAACATCGAACGAGAGAAAAAATCAGCATTACGCTATCTACCCTGCATTTCCCTTCCTAATGGAAACCCGTTTGATACTGGATGGTGTCAGCTAGGAAGATCTTATAACAAACACCTACTTTCAGATTTATTGGCAACCTCTTAGTTGCCAAGTACTCTGGATGGATGATCAGTAAAGGATGCAACTTTTGGTTTGGGATCTTTTTTTGCCAGATCATGGCTTGTCCAGGAGCACTGCAGCATAACACAGATGGCTGGAAGACTGCAGCCCTGAAAAACCCTTAAAATGAATGCAATTTTTATCTCTCAAGAAGCAAATGGTCTGCTTAAAAAGTAAAAAATATATCTTATCACTGGTGTGCTTTTAAGTTACTTTAATAATACAGAGGAAAATTGCATATTAATTTACTGCTTGCAGGGATTTTGTTTTGTTCTTTTTTCTGTACAAACATTCAGTGCAGGTGAGAATTCATATGGTATTTCTCCAGACAGATACTACTTCAGAAGAAGGTTTCAGACTGCCACATAATGCAACTTGTAACTAATGGGGTTTTTAACCTATGTGAATCTTCTAGATTGGGTACTCAGGATTTGTCATGAATGGCATTTTGTTAATTGGTTCATCGTCTGCTATGTCCTATACTGTCTCTTCTGCAATGATGCAACTGGACAGTTGGGAGCAAGCCTTGTCCTGGCAGCTGTGCTTTTAATCAAGTTGATCCCCCTGAACAGAGTACAAGAGTTTTCCTATTGTGAAAATAACAAAGCATTCCAAGAGCAAGCAGCTTCCTAGGGACAGAGACAGGCAGAAGAGAGAGAGGTGTCAAGAAAACATGGAGGTGGAGGCTGCTGGCAGGGAGGAAACCTACAGCCAGCCCTCCAGAAATGGTGGAAAGAAAAACTTGTCCTTAGGATGCACAGGCAACTATGCAGAGTTTACTGCATGTGCAAGTCCTTGGTAGTTGTAAGAGAAACCCTAAGGAGAAAGAAGACATCTAACAATGAACTGATGTACAAACTCTTATCTTTGCTCTAGTCATTGCCCTGAGCACTGGTTTAATTAGTTCTTCATTCGTCTAGTGCATATCTACTAAAACCTGGCTTCTGAGATTCAAAGTTAGTTTTCCATTTTTGTGTGACTTCCTCAAGGTAAAAACATAGACAAAATTACCCATGTCAACTCAGGATCCCTACAGGCCTTGATTATTTTTAGCTAACTTGTTAGCCCTTTGCCAAAGGCAGTTTTGACAGTAAAAGGGTAAGTGTATGGTGGGCATACACACAGAGAATCATCTTTCCTATATACTAATGGTCTAAGGCAAAGCTGATTTTTTTATTGAGACAGAACAGCTTGATTTCATCAGTTAAGAACAATCAAAATGTAGAAGATAAAGAATGAATCCCCCAAAGGGCAAACAATTTTAAATAGCATTCCTATGAGTACTATAGCACTGGATTATCAATTAGCCAAGACACTTTCAGGACAGGAGGCTGATAAGGCAGCAGTATAGCAGCTGGTGAAGGGGGCTTTGCCAAAAGCACACACAAGACTTTGCAACAATCTTCCAGACGGACTGTGGACAGGGCAGCAGTCATATTGGACTTATGACCGTTCTCAACCTTTTGTTAAAGGTAGGTGTTCTGTGCCTTTCTCCTATCCACTGAGATGAAAGACCGCAGTGGAGTCCCAGGTACCATGGTAAGATCTTTGTTAGAGTATCTGATGAAGGTACACGGCATACACTCAAAAAGTGAACATATTTCATTTCCTCCCATCAGCCCCTCAGCTGTTAGACTAGAGCACATGTGTTGGGAGAAGAGAGTGGGTACTTACTAATGCTGAGTCATAAAAACCTGTTTCAGATTGTTGCCTGACTGACCATAGCTGGCACTGAAACTGAGGGTGGGCTTCTGTTTCAACCTGGTCAAAACACATATGTGACTCAGACTTGGTCAGAGTCCATATATTTGTAACCTGGTTGGAATTAAGGCACAAATGAGGCCAGATGCTGAAACTCTAAAAAACTCAGGTGTTTATTCCTGGAGAGACCAAAGCAGAGAGAGAGAAAGGGCAGGGGACAGAGATAAGATGACTTGCAAGCAGATAGTCACCACCCATGGATCCAGCAGCTTCTTGCTGGTCCTCTTCAACCAAGGTGTTACCCATGGTGGGAACTCACCTTTTAACATGAGACCTGTCCTCTTATTTTCACATTCTTTGGGGTGTTATGCATAATTTGCATGTTTTAGTGAACACATGCACAGTTCCAAAGTTGGGTTTCCACGAGGGTCCTCTGGGTGATCCCACGTATTGTGCCTATCCTTTGAGTCAGCATATTTTCACTGTCCTGTGGAGGCTTTTCAGGTTCAAACAAAGGGGTCAGAATGATCCTGCCTATACAGTATCGAGAGCTAATTTCTTTGTTGTTTGCTTTGTTTGTGGTGTTTGAGAAGTGGTGTTTGAGACAAGCTCAGTTTTCAGGCTTTCGCAGCTTCCTGCCTGTGTTAGCTGACCTGCCAGTGTTGCCACAGAAAATGTCGATGAAACACAGAACTGGACTGTGGTAGACAAAGAGAATTGATGATGGCAGAGTTGTTCATGAGGAAGAAAGAATAGATAACAGCAGACAAACCTAACGTGTGAGACCTCTGGCTTCTTCGGAAGTTATATACTATTAGCTTCCCTGAATCAGCCTTCCACTTCCAAATTTTTAGGATACTAAGAGTTTACAGAAATTACTTGATAAGGTATGCATTGTATCTAGGCAGAAAAAGACATTATCTTAGTAGAATGGGAAAAAATTCTTTAAGTGGTTAATCATATTGCTGAGCAAGTCCTCCTTCTTGCCTTTCTAATAAAACAAAATCAAACAGAGCCCAAAACCTCCAACAAATACTCCTGTAGTTATCTTTATGGGAAATACTAGATTTACCATGTAAAAAGCAGAACTTTGGAAGCTCAATGGAGGCTAAAAATCCTTTTTTGTTATTATTTTTAGGAGTACAAAATGAATTCAAAAAGCTACAGAGCAAAATAGAGATTATTCTAGGAGGAATTTATGTATGTTTCCTTTTTCTCAGTAGTAGACCCACCATAAAGCTACATAAATTGATGATGTGTAATACAGGTGACAATATAAGTAACACAGTGGTAAATAAACATAAGTTTTGGATGACATCTTTCACAACATGAAAATCAACTAAGTTGAAGTTATTCCACTTACGTTTAGACTAAGCAAACATGTTAACGGTTTTACTTTAGAATTTACAAGGTTTAGATTTTACATGATACAAGAAAATCCAAGTTGTCCTTGACTGTCCTAGCTTTTGAAGCAGAGATGGCTCCCTGATAAGGAGTAGCGCCAGAGGGCATGTGCAGTGAACACCACTGCTGAAACTGATGACACTGTAGGAGGCATCTTACTTGCAATAAATTCTGTCAGGAAATACAAGACACCAAGGTTAGATATTGATGCAGCCATTTTCTGCCAACATGAAAAGAAGCTGAAGAAAGAGGTTGGAAAGGTGACAACAAGGTCAGAATGCTGAAGGTCTAATACTTCTGAGGAAACATTCAACATAGAAATGAAACAAAAAAGCAATGCCTTTTAGGGACCACAAGGTCTTGAGCTAATCAGATTGAGCACCTTAAAGAGAGGAGAGTTGTCTGAGAGAAATAATTATAGACTCCACTAGGAATAGGACAAGGAGTCTCCCACAGAGCAGTAGCTGGCACTTCATTCAGCCTTGATATCACACTCAACTTCTGTGATTCCTCTCTTCCCACTTTCAGATCAGGAATCACTGCAATAAGGATCCTCATGAAAAGCATATTTTCCCTTCAAAATTCAGGTAGGAGTTGTTTCCCCCTTGAATTTCAGAAGTACAAGAAATGTGGCATAGGGGTAGGAAAAAGACTTCTAGTATGTCAACTGACCATTGTAAGCTGAGAAGACCTACAGCGAGCACGAAATTTCAAGAAGATATTAACTCTTGTAATATAATGTAAGTAGGGGATACAGTTTCATTCAACCAGAGCTGCACAAAGACCTGACCTTTTTATCTTTGGCGTAAAGGTTTTAGCCCTCAATGGAGATAAGCTTAACTGAGGTCTTTTATTGATTCAAAACTCGTTCCTTCATATGGTTTCTTTCTAGCAAAGGAAAAAAAAAAGGTTTAGTAGAGAAAAGTAAAGTACAAAGTTAAAGGCCGGTAGCTGAAGGCGCTAAAAAAAATCAAGGTTTCACGGCTATGGATGTCAGGGTTGCTCTCAGCTCCTGAAAAGAAATGTCAAGAACTGATCACTGATAATTTTTCGTGGCCTTTGGCTTCATCCTGAGGTATGTTCTCTGTTTACTTTAAGAGAGTAGGATAGCGTTTGCCAAGTAAAACAGAAAGGCAGAGATTCACAGTCGAGTGGAGTTGGCAGCATGTGTCCCTAGAAACAAGCATTTTAATGAACACTTCAATACCATTCCTATAGTCAAAGCTCTCTGAAAAGCACAGCTAACTCTGTGTCACAAAAGTGATAATAAGATGCAGCCAAATAGAAACAGAGTCAAATAATAGTTATGTAAAGAGTAAAACAAATATAATATTTTTAGTCCTTTTTCTGAACCACAAAACAAACTGGAGATTCAGTTGATAAAAAGCACTAATTATCCTGATTCAAGGAACCCAAGGAATCCTCAGGAAATGCACACTGTGAAAAAGACTGTCTGCTCATACATGTTCTGGCAAGGTCTCAGGTTTTTGCCTGACTTGACTGAAGGAACTAGCATAATTAGAATACCTGACTAAAGTTAGGTAGTATCATGAGTAACATGTCATTCTTCTAGATAAAGAACTAGGTTGTGCTGCAAGAATAAGGCAGCAAGCAAATAGGAGACTGAGAAATGTGATTGTGAGGCAACCAGAAATTATTTAAACTCCAGGAAGCAGATCCTGCGATTACAGCTATCTTGGATTCAAAAAGGATTTATAAATCAAGTAGAGAAGCTTGCCTGCTGCAGACTTCTTGGATATCAAAATGCAAGAGCACTGCTACTCTAGCGCAGAAAGACATAACTATTGTGCAGAGGCACAAAACCTTCAATTCCTTTCAGACACATTTAGCTATTATTCATACTGAAGTACTAACCTTTCTCACCTTTGTGCTTCCTTGCAAAGCATGGCAGGAGGCTAGTGAAAGGATGTCTTTAATGATAGAAGAGTCTGTTGCAAAACTCAAAAACTTTAGAGATTGCAGGAGTCATAACTAGTTCCACACACAACGTGTCCCAGAGGAGCATGAAAAGTGGGGACAATACAGGACAAATGCAACACAGTGCTCAGGAAATGCCACGGTGAAAAGATGGGTGTTTGAAGAGATAAAAGTTTTCCCTCAGAGCAACAGATGACCTGCTTATCCTCAGCACAGTATTCAGAGTGCAGTATATAGCCCTCATAACCCTCCAAAATAACCACAATGAATCACACTGAGCTTTATATATATGTCTGTACTTAAGCCATCTATCAGCTCTGGTTTACATCCCTGCTGTGTGCCAAACACAACATCCTAGAAGCCATACCACCTGCTTCACCTGGTGCTATGTAGAGAGATCATGAGATCTCTTGTACAACGTAGTGACCCACTAACTGGATTTACAATGACAGGTACAGGTCACACCCAAGTTTTCCTTTCTTTGTCTGTTCTCGGACTAAAATTAGTGTCATTCTCTGAAACATCTGCTACAATGGATCCTGGAGTGGACTATTATAGTATAAGCTACCGACAGGGGCACCTTCTTCCTCATCCATCACTGTAGCAGAGATGCTGTGTGCTGCAAGAAAGCAGGAGGCTACATTTTACAGCTGGAGTTCACAAGGAAGGGGTTAGATCTGCAGGGAACAGCTTTCCTTGAATCAGAAAATGGCGCTTTACGCATGCCAGCAGGAAGATTATCTCACAGTGCTCCTTTCTGAAATATTTAAGATTATAAACATGTTCTGTAATACCTGAGGGATGTCCTGGCTTTCCTCCTGTAACTGTTACAAGGTGCTATTCATCACTAAAGGTTAGTAGCTGGAGTTTAAAAACACCTATAAGAACACAAAAACCATGCAAACAATCCACCTCACATTTCTAAAAAGAGGCATTCTCTGGTTTTGGTCCTTGCTCTCTGAAAGAGGTTAGTCACTGTCAGACTTTTTTCACTACACAAACGAAAATTTTCTACAGATGTGAGTCAACCATATGCTTTTAATCACCTTTCTCAGGAATGGACTAATTCTGATTGTCATACATCTGGAGCACTTACGATGATAACCCTCACTGCTGGCGTTACCTGTGAAGGTTCAATGCCACTGCATAGTGTTTGTCTTCCTAATAGTACCCGCACTGTTACGTTGCATGATATTCAAATCAAGCACTTAACAAAAAGCTCCTCCAGAGGTGCTGTGTGTGGAATGCCGTACCAGGTCCAGAGACAGCCAAGAGACACAAGTATTTTCTCCTCCACTGCTCTGTCACTGTAATCTAAATGAACCAAGGACTGTGGGGAAGAAGGGTAATAAAATATGGCACCAGCTAATCTGTAGGTTCTAGTGACAGTGCTGTGATGCTTAATTACACTTCCTGCTAATTTCCAGAGGCTGCAAGCACTGAAAATGCTCACTCACACACATACACGCAGAGAAAAATCTTGCAAGTTGTCATGGGTTCAGCAGTAGCAGTCATTTTTTCTCCTTCTTAGTGGCTGGTGCAGCACTGTGTTTCTAA
>WYDI02013607.1:13031-27864 GCA_009867235.2 Psittacus erithacus
AAGGACAGGTTGTGGGGGGAAAACAAGCAGGCTACATGCTTTGTCTAATTTACGAATAAGCTTAAACCACAACACACGTTTAACAGATTATTAAAGGAGGTATACTATGGAGTTTATCCGCAAGGTCTCATGTCTGCTGTACTGAAAAGTGAAGTTGCCATGAACTAAATATTAACTCCTCCGTGCTCATGGTGATCACTTAGGTCTTGAGAAGGAAACTGCTTTCACTACTTCCAGCTGCTTGACCTTGCCACCAACACTGGCCCACTCCACTATGTCCTCCTTCTAGCTCTGTCTTCCCTATTGGCCCTCAAATCCTCTGAGCCACCACAGGATTTACTACAGAGAGACATAATGTCATGTACTCACAGACTGACTGGCTTCCTTCCTGCAGCTATGGGCTATAGCCATTGTGACCACCCCATCCCTCTCTCTGCTAGCCCCAGAGCCAGCAGCTTTGCATGAAGGAGTCCACGTGTGGTGCTCTCTTCTCTCACTGGTTCTCTAACCTGCTGTCCACATCAGCTCCCATCCCCTGTCCTGCTGTAATACGCAATAACCATCCACTGGATCTATCTCCAGAATTTGCTGCTGAGTTTGGACTTGAGCAGGGATGGGGAGATCACAAGTGGCCACTCCCCGCTCCTGCTTTCCTTTGATGCCCATTGACACCCCCCACCCCCACTTGCATTCCCAGTGCCTACCTGTTGTCTTCTAACACTTATGCAAAACAGTCATAAGGCAAGAAAAAAAGCTGGCTGGTCAATAAGTAAACACTTTACTCCATCTCACCTATTTTCCTTCCCATTTCAAACGGAAAGCCTCAAGGAGCTATTATGTTATAGCTAGTCTATTAAAATAATTTATAAATAAAATGGAAGTGTTTGCCAGCTGCAGGCTCCTGTGGCAGATCAGGATGCAAGATCCATGTGTAGATTTCTCAGGAGTGGATTAAACCACCTTTCAGACTAGATTCTGCCCTTGTGCTGTCATTTGACAACCACAAGTATCTCATTTACATTACTTTCTTTTTACTGTCTTTTTAGTTTCCTCAAATCTAAGTTTCAACCAAAAGAAGTTCAATAACCTGACCTTGAATTTACTATAAAAACTGTATTTATTAAGCTTTGTTCTCCAGCTGTTCTTACAATTCTTATCTGATATCTGTATCTTACTGTGATAGGTGATGCGCAGAAACAGAGTAGGAATGCCACAACTCAGTAAAGGATGTACTACTAACACCTGCAGCTGGAGAACTAAATCAGCAAGATAGGCCAAGAGTGACTGCAGAGGATGACTGTGCAATAAAACTAGCGCTCACCCTCACCCATCTACTCTCAACCCTGCACCTGCATGTCTTCAGTTATCAAGGCTTAGAAAGAAAGTCTAAGGCTGCAGTTCTCAAGCCTGTTCATCTAAATATAACTTTTAGACATTAGGATTTTGGACGGTGTCTCATTTGTAGCCACAGTTTTACAATTCAATTTCCAGCGTCAGCCATCCAGGTCCCTTGTGTCTCTCAACAGAAACTCGCATCAAGTTCAGTTTTTGGCACTTCTGAAGTTCAGTAGGCCCATTTATTCAAGACTTTAAATATTGACTCAGAGCTGAGCAAATGCTAAGTCCAACAATAAAGCAATGACAATTATTGTACTGAAATGAAGCCTGTCATACAGATTTTAACAGGGGGACACAGCTGTTTATTTTGATATTGCATTTTCTGATAAGCAATATATCAGAAAATATATTCCTAGTAATCAAAGCCACAGGTTTCTTTAAATGTAAAAGTAGGAATAAAATGTTTGTTTAAATCAAAGCCCCATGAGTGGTGTTAGAAACCATGAAGAGACCATGGCTGACTCTAATATGATTTATGCTACAGACAGTATTGCTTCATGCCATCCATATTCCTGCTGCTTCAGGGTTTTTTGCCCATGGCAATGAAATGAACTGTGCTTTCCAGGGACTGCATCACTGGCATCTTGCTCATGTTCTAAGACAACCACTCTCATAATTAAGTTTTGCAAAAATAACAAACTGCTGCTAAACTGCTGCTGAATACTCATACAAAAACTGTTCTTCCATTTAAAAAGAGACACTCCTCAAAACTTTCTAAAAAGATGTGCTCTTTTTTCATTTGAAAAAAAAAAAGTGTAAAACACAAAAAGTTTAGACTTTATATGTCTGTAGTATCACAAAATGCCTACTGCTTCAGGATTTAAATTGTGTGTCTATATGATATATAATATACATATATATAAAATATATAATATATAGTATAGAATCATAGAATAGTTAGGGTTGGAAAGGACCTTAAGATCACCTAGTTTCAACCACCCTGCCATGGGCAGGGACACCTCACACTAAACCATGCCACCCAAACTCTCTCCAACCTGGCCTTGAACACTGCCAGAGATGGAGCATTCACAGCTTCCCTGGGCAGCCCATTCCAGTGCCTCACCACCCCCACAGTAAAGAACTTCTTCCTTATATCCAAACTAAACTTCCCCTGTTAAGTTTGAACCCATTACCCCTTGTCCTATCACTACAGTCCCTAATGAAGAGTCCATCCCCAGCATCCTTATAAGCCCCCTTCAGACACTGGAAGGCTGCTATGGGGTCACCACGCAGCCTTCTCTTCTCCAGGCTGAACAGCCCCAACTTTCTCAGCCTGTCTTCAGGCTGTATATATACGCACATGTATATAAAATTTAAATCCTAAAGCACTAGGAATTTCTTTTCCTTTTTTCATTTTCAAATGCTGTTTTATCATGAAATTTGACTAAAATTAATCTTAAGAACCCATTCCTGCAAACACAAAAAGCTGCCATTTCAACTAAAACCTTAATAATTTTTCTTAGCAAAGTGGAAACTGAAATCAGAATTCATCCTTTCCCCAACATCATGCTGGTTTTGAGGCTCAGGAAGAGCTTTGTTTTGCTGAGTATTCAGCTTTTCTCTGGATTCTCACAAAATCCACCTGATAACTCAGCTGAAGAGCTCTAATTTAATAAGCCAAAGTGACTTGACTGCTTGGAGGCAAGCATATACGATATCATATGTGCAAAGTAGAATGTTCAGGGATATGATCAGTTCAGAAGTTCTTTTTTAAATCTGTCCTAGTCTGAGTTATTTTCCTTAAATATGTCACTGCAAAATTGCACAGGCTTTCCAAAGCTTGAAACTATAAAATATCTGAGAAGACTGAAAAGCCATCCTACAAAGAAAGTAGTGTAAATGAATTCTTTAGTAGAAATGTTGAATAAAACCATGACAAAATATTTTGTGAAAACTGCTGAATTCTAGTATAAAAGAAAGAGATCAGTTTTAAATGTTTAATTTGCTGAAAGGCATTTTCTTAGCCAAGGGAAAGGTCACAATTTTGAACTTCCCTAGATATCAGTGAGTCATGCAACCTTCCACCCATACTAAATCAGGGTCAGAGCATTGGCATAAGTTCCTATCCAATCAGCTATAAACCTAAACTGCTAATATAAGGATATAAACACTAAAATGCCAATAAAATGCATTTTCAAGAAAGCTAATATTTAATATTTAGCCATTTTGCAATGAAACATTCACAGTTTTGCTTGATGACCAAGTTCTGTATGTATCTTCATACAAGAAAAATTACCATAGAGAAAAAAGTATTAGAAAAGAATTTTGCAGAACTTTTGGGAGGGGAGTTCCTGTACTGAACAGTTGGTTTTGGTCATAAAAGGCAGACTATCTCAATTTTCTTATATAGCATTCTGGTTTTTTGGTGTAATATATTTATCCTGAGAGATTAAAAATAAGGTCAGTCACCCATGCTCATTATCTAGCACTTAGAACCTGAGATCATCCCCCAAAAAACTTTCACTGCAAAACTTTCAAACTTCTTTTGAATGAAGTGCTTCAGAATTTTCACCCTCATGGGGCATCCCAAACCTCTCCTTAAGGTAATTTTTTTCCTAGAGATTTCTTAATTTCTATAATGAGAAATCTCTTTTTACCAATTCACGGACAAAACTCAGCAACAGTTGGGTGCTGTACTGAGCTTCAGAATAAGGCATAAAATTTCATTGCATCTGTTATAGTTTTCTCTGGCTCCAGTAGGACAAAGAACCCTTCTGTATATCTGCATTTTCCACCTATTTCTTACAGTGTTGGTTATAACATGCATTTAGTTCTGAAAGTTATTTTGTACTGCTGAAGCTGGAGAGTTTATAAACCTTGGTGGGCCGCTGTGCTTTTATATCCTCTAAATTAGATTACTAGAACAGATGCAACCTGACACCCTAATATGTCCCAAAAGCCATAGCAAATGTTTGGTGGTGCACCTGATGAAACGACTTTTGTCATGTGCAACTGTGTTGTGACACATCAGAACTTTAATATGCTTTTAAATGCAGTTTGAAGTACATTTGTTGTCCTTTAGAAAATCCCATGTGATTACTATCTCAAAAAAAAAATTACTCTCTTTGGGCTTTAACACAACAGCAGAGATCAACTAAAACACTTTTAAGCATGGCCTACAACTCATCACCTAGCCTGTGAACACCAGAGACTAATTCTCTTTGAAATTAAAGTGAGTTAGGAGTGTAAAGGGAAGCATCACTCAGAAGATGAAGGTAAGGCATTCCAGAGAAGTATATTGCATGTTCTGCTATACTTTCCAGGAACACAAGCTTGTGGGCTTAAAGTGGGTAGGGCACAAGCCACCAGATGGTAAGAACACTGTGCTCAGTTAATGACAGCACTCTTTGGTTATAGTCCCTGTAGTCAGTAAATGGAAGTTTTCTGCTGAGACAGGCACAGTGATGGGATTTCTCTGAAAAGGAGGCCAGGCTCCAGCAGTCTGTCAACATTTTTCACTGCTAACACATGCGAAATATCTCTATAATTGAAGCACTAGAAAGAAATCTCTGAGATTTCCGCAAGACCAAAACAATATTGTTTTATTCTTAAAATAAAGGGAGATACAACTCTGAAAACACAGTTGGCTCCCTATTATATGCAGGTAAAGTTTATGGCGTGTGGGTAAACTATGTGTAGATGACCAACTCAGCTGCATCCAGGTCAGCCAAGGCATAAGTGTGTTAAACTCACTTAGCTTAAACCAGTGAATGTGATTATTCTGCTTCTTTATCTGTCAAAGGCCTAGCAACAAGGTTGTTGATTACAGGTTAAATCCAAGATAAAAGGTCAACATTTTTTTATTTCTAGCTGTGATTTGAGCTGCTAGTTTTTCTGGGTGATGTAAATTAGGGGTAGGAAACCTGGTAATTTCCATTAGAGTACAACTGGATTTTCCGATAACATTTTACTCCCATCCACACTAGAGCCACACTATTCCTTAAAAATTGTTTTTTAAATAGCACAGCACAGGTACCCTAGGCTTCACACATTAATTCAAAAGCTCTTCTACAAAGCAGCAGTGCATTAAACTGTGCTAGTTTACTGCTAGTAAATAAAAAAACTATCAAGTTATGGTCATTACACCCTTTATTTAAAATCCTGTTTACAATCTAAGTCACCTGGAACAATGGATAAAATCAGAGAGCACTGCATGAAGAATGTGGGTTTTTCATCAGCTGCTCTTTTATTTAATCTCAAAAACCTGCTTAAATCTTATTCATGGAGCATGTGCTTTTAGCCTCAAGAGAGTTACAGGTTTTGTGGTTTAGTTGCACTTTTAAAAATAATTTCTGCAATTTACCCAGTGTAAAATGCTTTTTTAAAATGGGTGCCTGATCGCAGGTTGTTTTATGAAGTAATTCAGCCAGTTATTCAACATTTGCAAGCAGATTTGGATGAGTATTTTTAAAAATTTCTTTGGTTAAGGCACACCACAAGCAGAATACAATCGCAGTTGTTGCTGCTTCAGGTGAAAGATACAGGTAATTGATATGACTGGAATTGTCTGTCCTGTTACTTAATTTTAGATGCATTTACAATTTTAAAGTACTAAAGGTCAGCAATGTTTTCCCCCCATAGCAAACAATTGTTATGTTTCTTTACAGCCATACAAATCCTCCCCTTTGTCAGTATCAGTGGATTTACAGAGAATTAAGTGTTGAGAGGAACAATTTCTCAATACCAGGATTAGTTCTGCAAAGCTTCCAGGAGCCCACTGACAATGAGCGACACACTCAATACGAAAAATTCTCAGATCAGGCCCTAGGATTGAACCAAAATTTGTTTCTTGAGTTAACATATTTTTTCACAGTTTTTTCTGAGCATATCATATTTTATTATCTGTTGTGAATGTTTGTTAAGATTAGCAAAACTGCTGAGTGGCACTTAATTTCAAGACCGTAAAATTTTAGTGATCTCTACTATATGCAGCTCTGACAACCCTAATTCATGTAAAGAAGTTTAACTTCTCTTTCAGAAATAAAACAAAGCAATGAAGATCCTATCCTTTTATGCCTCTGGACTGTCAGGTAAAGCATATATATCTTACAGCGCTTACCAAATGGCAGGCTGCTCAGAAATAAAACTGGCAATTCAGTGAGCTTGAAAATTAGATAAGAGGAAATTCCAGAGTCACTGTGAAGATACTGATTACAGTCAAATCACTGAAAGTTGTTTGTTGTGTTAACATGAGAATACTCATATCAGTGGTGGGGGTGTTGACAGAATGTAACAAGTAAGTATCTTATGCTAACTAGAGGATGAAGAATTCATCTCTCCATCTGTCAAGACCTTTCACTGCATGCAACCTGGAACTTGCTCTAATACAAGGTCAGCAGAGCCGGATGACCAGTTTGGCAAGAGACAGGATTCAAAGCCAGTGCTTTTGCATCGCAGCAAATTTCACCCATATGAAGCCATTTCTGAGCGTCCAGATCCCACTTCTGATAAGATCCCAGCCTTAGTATAACAAAGGATTAGGAAGGGTGAATTTATGAACTCACAGGCATGCAGGTTTTGTAATCTGCAATAATGGCATTAGTACAAAGGTATGTAAGGCAGCATAGCAGCATTTCACAGAATCACAGAATGGTTTGTGTCAAAAAAGATCTTAGGGATCATCTAGTCCAACCCATTTGTGACAAGTACAGCTGGCATTCTTTGACAGCTCTCCCATCCAGTTTCCCATTCCTTATAATTTTTCCAAACCTGAACCAACTATACCAGGTGTCTGCCAGTGTTTGAACACTAAGCCAAAGCTCTCAGTATGGATTTTGCTTTGTCTTCTCCATCCTACACCTAATGATTCAGAGATCATAATTATTTTAATTTGACAGCATTCCCAATTACCTGCTCATATCTTTTCTTTACCCACTATGAAGTAAGGCCCAAAGAAGTAAAATCCAAAGCTATCAAAAGCATTCATTGATGGGGACACCTAATTTAACAGCATTAGAGCCTCATCCTCCTGAACACTTAACATTTCATATGACCTCGCATGTTTAAAGCACAACTTGAAGTGATTTCAGCCACAACTGTGTGCTCAAGGCTTCTACAGATCTGCTTCTGGATATATCACGCTGAGCACACAGAAATATAAAACTAACTCACAGTTAGTGGTCAACTGTGAAATAGCTGAGATTTCGCTCTTGGCTCTGTTTGAATTTGCTTTGCTTTTAAAAAGGACTAAACCAGAGCATAATGTACTATACAAACCTGATTAACTTCTAAAACACAGTTAATCTTGTGGGCTAATTACCCATGGAAAGGAACGGGGGAGGCCAAAAAGTATTAGTGAGGTTTGGTCTTGCTTGTCTATTTGTTTTAAAAGGAGAAGGAGCTCTGTGAAAAAGCAAAGGGCTGAAATATGTCAGCAGAGTTTTGGCAGTGAAATAAAGGAAAGAGTGTGAAAAGGAAAGAGTGCAGGGAAATTTTGAGTGAGCTGTGAATGAGGGCATTCATTTCTCTTTTTAAGATCTCTCATAAACCTTCAAGCTACCATTCCAGATGATCTGATCTTTGATGTTCTCCTGTCCCCATAGACTGACTTGCCTGCCCTCCCAAGGCTACTTTTGCAGCAGAAAGTATCGACTCTGTAGGGACCAGGACAAACCCTCCTACAGGATGTGAAACAGGATGAGGGAAGAAATGGCAAATGCCACTGGGGGAGCAATCTCCCCTCTCCCAGAAACACATAGCACTGCTTTATGCTCCCTTAGCAGCAGCAGCAGCAAGCCTGGCTCTGTGAGGCTGTGAAGCCAAGAGGCAGAGCATGGCTGCTCAGCAGCATTCCAGTTTTCTTGCAGAAGAGTGACAAAACTGAAGATCCTTCACAGTGTCCCAGTATAGCCTTTCCAAGGGATATTTCATTGCAATTTTAGTCCTGTAGGTAATGACGTACTTTTCCCATGCCCAGTGCTGACCTTGCCTCCACATGCATTTCCAGAAGGGATAGCAGGTGGTGGAAGAGTAGAAAAGATTTAGATTGTGCAGAAAACACCCTTTCCTGAATGAGGCACTTCCTCATTCCCAGCCACTTGATTTTGCAGCTAAATATAATTTTTAATATCAATTATTTTGGATGCGTAGACACCAAACACATTTAGCAAATATTAGAAATCTCAAAAAACTCTTGAAAAATGCCATATCCCAAAGCCTGAAAAAATTAGTCAGTCTTCTTTGCAGGATCTCTCCATCCATCTCTGACTAAAATTCAACAGAATCTATAATACCCTTCATCCCACATTCAAGATAATAACACTTGCGTACTAAAGACTCTCATTAAAGTTAACAGATGGCTTGATCATGTAACATGCAGAGGAAAGGAGCATCACAGAAGAGTGATTACTCTCTCTTTTCTTGTGTTCTTTGTGGTGAAGGTAACACCATGTGTCACAAATACTCAATAAACCTGATAGGTAGTGTCCCCTGCTCCAAAGAAACATGCAAGAAGACACCTTCAAAGCCCTAAATCTATTTACATCTATTGGTTGAACTATGTTTTCACTTTTGTGGTTTGAGAAAAACAGGACTATCCAAACCAGGAAGAGACCATTAAGGAAATGGTACCACATGAGTCCATGTTCCCAATTCCTTCGTCAATTTTCCACTGTTACTGTACAACTGCAGTTATTGTCTTTTTCTATAGAATTATCTACTGTGTTGTGTATTTCTAATTTCATATGCAGCAGAGCTGGGTAGCTTTGTGGATCCTGTGTTATCAGAAGACATTCGGGATACGAAGATGCTATGGAGCTTAAGCATGTTAAACTGCCTGACATGAATGAGACCTTCTTGCTGAGAAGAGAGACAGAAGGTGACCTCAACGAATACAAAATAAAACAACTTTAAAAGAAGGTTTGTCTATAAGAAACTGGATCATTAACTGACTGTGTAACTTGAAATTCTGTGGGGACATATGGATGCATATATGAAAAGAAAAGAATGCTTAATGCATCTAGCCTTGAAATATCAGTAAAAGTATAGGAAATGTCTGAATTTTATTTTTGTATTTATTTCCTCAGAGAAAATTCTAGATGTCTTTTAAAAGTTGATTTTTCAACAGAACAGAAACATTATTCACCCATGATAAATTGTGAAAACAAGTTTTTGGGGAAAATGTTCTCAGTTCAACAACCGATCTCTTTTCTCTGCACTGCTTTTGATGCATGCTTCTACAGCCCAATTTCCGTGTCTTTGTGTTGCCTATGTTTTTTTCTTTATCTGTTTTAGTTTCCCTCTCCTTTCCTCTGAATAAATCAGAATTGGTTGCTTAAATATACAGGGTATGATCACATATCTCTTCATAAAGACTGAATAAAATGTAATTTTTAGAGGCACAGTTCTATCAATTAGAATCAATTTTTTTATTTCTCTAGTTGGACCCCACTATGCAGTTGTTCCATTATTTCTTTTACAGTTGAACAAACTTATTTTACTAAGAATTGTAGTCACTTCACGTGTCTCAATTCTTACTTTTATTCTCCTTCTGGTTATCTGTATTTTGCTGTTATTTGCAAGCCCTTGAATCAGAGTCCCTTCTGTCTCAGCACTATATTAATGCTTTATACGCTGCTTTTTCTGACAAACTTAGAAAATAATGCGGCAGGATTTTATATTTGTGTCCATTTTGACCCCTATTCCAAAACTTTATTTTCAGCCAACTTGAATTGGGTTAGAATTTCACCTACTATTATAGCTAGTTTAAGATGATTTTAGAAATGTTTCAGGGGATTGTCCGAGTTACAGACTCAGTTCACATCTCACTTTTCCTCCTCATAAGTACCAGCTGCCAGTGAAGGTTCTACATAAATCTGGCACTCTGCAAACTAGGATTCCTTGGGACCTCCTCTACCATTGCAACTCTGGGCTGCTGTTGGCTCCTGCAGGCTTTGCTGGAAAAAAGTTTGGGGACACTGAACAGAAGTAATTTGTTTCCTCATATCTCCAGTCTAGCTTTAACCTACTGCACCCTCTTCCTTAAACTGGCATATGAAATGATAGCAACTAACTGGAAATGCAGGAGGAGAGTAAAACTGAAAGGGGGGAAGGAAACTTTTCCAGAAAGCATAGGAAAAATAAGCAAGACTGAAAACAGATGAGGGTGGAATCAAAAATGAAATGGCATTTGCACTGAATGTGTAGGGGAAGTAGGGGACTTGGGCTGATGAGGAAGGAGGAAGGGCAAGACCTCTTGATAAGAATGAGACTGAGTGAAACAGAAATCAGGAGCAGTGAGAGTCTATTACAGAAGAATAAAACAGATCAGTAAAGTGGAAATCTTTAAATGACTGGGTAAAAACCCGGGACTGGCACCCTGGAGAAGTAAACAAAAGCTTAGATTTATTTTTTTTTTTTAGTCAGAGAAATTTAGAGATAAATGTGACAGATGTATACCAAACACTGAACAGCACAAATAGAAAACATCCATAAAAGATGCTATTTAAGTCAAATTGCAATTGATTAGCCACTACTGAAGTAGTAAATGAATACAGGTGGTAAAATATTGATCTACAAGTTCTAGAACTCGTGTGAGAAGCCACAGACACACAGCTTCAGGAATACACATTCCTTTGAAGCTTTTGTTTCACACTTAAGTTTTCATATTTAAAAAGTACAAAGGACACACTTTAAATAGAGTGGGAACTGCTGAAAGAAATCTGAACTTTCCTATATCATACATGAGATAGTTTTAGTTATATTCAAAGATGCCATCTGCACAGCTCAGCAGAAGTGTAGAATTCAGATCTTACTGTGTACCTATAACATTCTTTCCTTTGCACACAGTCAAGAAAGATTTCATAAACTTTGCTGCAGCAGTGATTTTCCACTATGTATGTAAGTAACATCTGGAAAATGTGACAAAATCCATTTACACAAATGAAAGATTATAAATTTAATTAAATTTACTTTTGTTCAATTGAAATTTAGATTATTTTCATAACTAGCTTTTCACAACAGAAAGGAGAAGATTCTGAATGGTTTTTTTTTTGTAGTATATCACATTATAATGAATATTACTAAAGTAAAGCTAGAATAAAAGATCTAGGGTACCATAGTTTAGAGAGGACACTTGCAAGTGATGTAAGAGTATATTACATTATTTGACCTTTCTTTTCCACTTTGCATCATATTATCTGAGAGATAATAATCTGATTACAAATGTGACCATGTACATAATTCGATCACTTTGACCTTGTAAAACCATTACAGTAATTTGCAGAACATGTAGTGTATTCAAATGCAACCCCACATGGCATTATCTGGGCTTAAAATGAAATAAATAGAAACCTAAGATTTTGGCATCAGGCTACTTAATTTGCATGCCATAGCTAAACAAAATAAAACCAGTAAAGGTGTGCAGTGAAGCTGAATTAGCGCTACTGCTACAATCTTTCATCTTTGAACTGCCAATTTTTGTGATTTGCTCTGAAAAAAGTCTTCAACCCATAGAAATGTAAAGTTTTGCATATAAGTACATACCAATATTTCTTTAGGAGAAAATGTTTGCAATATCAAATGCTTAAGTGCTTTCAGATAATGAAATCATAATTAATGCTTTTCAAAATAGCCATTTAAAGCTCTGGATAGGCTTTGCAAATAGGCCATGGTCTCAAGGTCTGCAAGTCCCCAGAAGTCTGTATATCATAGATGGATCTATGGACATAGATGTCCATAGATGTCCAGTGCACATTAGAATTTATCTTTGTTGAGCAAGTTAAATAGTTTGAATGCAATGAATGTGACAAAATTAGCCTCTTGCCACACAGTTTTACACTGATAGTCAAATAACAATTTAAAATCATATTACAAGGTCAGCCAATACGCATTAGTATACATTGAATTCAGCATACAGAAAAAGGGAATACCAGCATGATTGTAGGCCTATAAATCTGTAAACTCACCAATTCAAGGAAAGTAATTTTTGCAGCTCTATCCATTTCTACCCATTAATTTTTGAAGGACAATACTTTTTCATTCCTAAAATTTTGTTCATAAGGACATGCTTACACTGTAGTTACTGAAATATGTATGTCCACATGCTGGTTTTACCATGGATTAATTTCAGTTGGTTTGTTTTTGTTTTGTTGAAAAAATTCTGAAATTCACAAATTATAGGGCAGCAGCATTTTCATTGTAGAATATTCTGTCTCCTTCAAAATCTACATAAGACTGACGTGTTGTTGAACATCAGGTTTTGAATTCCTTGGCCAAATAGAGATTCTGCCCCAGAAGTGATTTTTGGCTTTTCTCTTCAGCTAATGAAGCAGCAATCATGGATGCTTTCAAGCAATAAAAATGAAAGCAGTCAGTTTAGCCAATTGCTAAACATCTAGATGAGAGTACTTATCATGCCACCATCTATGCCACCAAAACTACACATCAAGTGGGAAAAAAAAGTCAGCTTAATAAAAATTTACATTTCTGTAAATTTTAAGGAACAGCATAGGCAAGTTATACTAAGGTAAGGCAAGTCTGAGTACAAAATGCAGTCAAAGAGTAATTTCCATCGCACGAGAGAAAGAGACATAAATAAATAAATAAATAAAAAGACACATAACCTGTTACATTATTCTTATACTCTCTTTTACTTTTATTTCTTTCCATATTAAGGTATAATGTACATTAAAAAAAAACAAAAACAAAAACAAAAACAAAAACAAAAACCAAGCAAAAAAAACCTAAACCCAAAACCAAAATTGAAAAAACAAAAACCAAACAAAAAGCAGAAAGAAAACTACCAAACCAAGCGAAAAATACCCCCCAAACAAAAAATAAACCCACAAACATTTCCAGTGAAAATTATATTACAAAAATTATTCCAATGAAAGATGATGCTGAAGGATTTCTTGTTTCTTTTGCCTGCAATGTCATGAGGAAGAAGATTCTGGCCTTTAAAAGCCAGTTTGTTCCAGGTTTGTTTGAGAAGTAATTAAGAGAACAATCTATATTAAAATAGCCATCATTATTTTCAATTTAACTAAAATATGCATAATTTAATAAATCTACTACAGCATAATTGCTCCCACTATAAATGTTTCAGTTCCCTACCTTCCCTGCAAGTATAACAATGCAGTCAGTGATTAATGCAAAATAAAATCCAGACTTCTGATTTAAATACTGCCATAAGAAAAACAATTGTGAAAATCATATATCAAAGCATTGAATTCTGCTCATTGAGGGTGAGAATGAGCAGAAGATGTATCAAATTAATAATATTTTAGGCCATAGACTCATGGCAATTCATGATTGGGTCATAATTCTGAAATTCCAAACTCCTCATTTATACAAGTTTTCCTGCAATAATTCATAGTAATCAGAGTTCCTAAATATTTGTTCGAGGAAACACTAACTGTGTTGACACTAACAGGCATGCTGATAGTGTCATAGATCACTAATAATAACCTCCCAGTGGGTAAACTAGAACTACATAAATAAGATATTTTTTTCTGATCAGTAGAAAAAATGAAAAAAGAAAGTAAATGTTTGTTTAGGATTGACTACTTAGCATTAATCCAATGTAACTCTTTGGCTATTGCAAGTGAAGCTGAAAAAACCTTTCTGGTCACTGTGAACTGGGAAAAAAGAGAAAACTAAGGGTAAAAATGGCAAACTCAGGGGATATGGTGGTAAAAATTAACGGTTACTAAATCCAGCCAGGCTGCTATAGAAACTAAAAAAAGAATTATAGCAACCCACAACTCAAGGAGAGCTCTCAATCTGGTGGAGTACTAAGGCAGTAAGCCTTTCAACTTTACTGTTGGCAAAGTTTGTCTTACTGAAAATACTCCCACATTTCTATGTTTATATGTTTCATTTAACTCACAACTCTCTGTCCTGACCAGAAGCTTTTGCAAACTCTCTAAGCTTCAACAAACTACTGAAATACTTGTAGTTTATTATGCTTAAGGCGCCATGTGTCGCATGCTGTAAGGAAATCAGGTAACATTGCTTCAGCCGTAAAGATTATATCAGGCCCATATAAAAATAAGGGTCATCTAAAAATTTTGTTGATCTAGAATAGAGATGATGCAGGTTTAGAGACCTGTAGCTGGCCTTTCTACATCCAAAGCTGGCCTTTCCTACTAGACTCTCTGCGAAGAGGAAAAGAAGACACAAGACCATCACCAACATTGAGAAAAACTGGCCTGGTACAAAGGCTCAGTTTCTCTAGACTGCTCATGAAATTCCACTAAAATGTCATTAAACTATCAAAACGAGAGGAAGAGGGAAAAATAAAGAAGACATGTATTCACCACTCAGTAGATGCTTTTTCTAGGTAGGTGTCGTGGTTTAAGCTTAGTCGTAAATTAGAAAAGCGTGTAGCCTGCTTGTTCCCCCCCCACCCCACAACCTGTCCTCCCCCCCCTCCCCACTCTAGGAGGGATGGGGGGGAGAATCGAAAGAATGTAACTCCCATGGATTGAGGTAAGAA
>WYDI02013610.1:12828-23595 GCA_009867235.2 Psittacus erithacus
GGAACAGGCTGCCCAGGGCAGGGCTGCAGTCACCGGCCCTGCAAGTGTTCACACAGCGTGGAGACGAGGCCTCAGTGTCATGGGTCAGTGGTGGCCTTGGCAGTGCTGGGAACAGTTGTACTTGATGATCCTAAAGGTCTTTTCCAAGCCGGTTGCTCCTGCGATTCCCAGCTCACAGCAGGGTATGGCGTTAGATGCCTTTGCTGGGAAAGCCCAGGGAAATTTTATCCCCGGACTGCGCCCAGCCTGAAGTGAAGAAATATTTGCATTTGCTTCTCGTTGGAGGGCAGCCACGTCCCTCCCCGCTCCCCTTGGCCTGCCAAGAGGGATTGCAAGAAAAGACAGGCTTATTGCAGCAGCCGAGGGAAGGGCAGGGCCAGCCCGGGTGACTCCAAGGGTGTAGGATCCTCTTTGCCCTTTTGCACTGCCACTGGAACAGGACAAGACCTTGGGTGGGTTTTATGCCTACGATGGTCCCTGGGGGGCTCTGCAAGGCTTTGGGGTGCTCCTAAGGCAGAGCAAGAGCTTCATATTGCTCCATGCATGATTTGTATTTGTTTGAGTCTTTGCCAAGCCAACCTGGGTGCTTGTAAAAGCGCTTGCAACAAGGCACAGAGCCCAAGGACAGGCGGAGCTGTCACAGCAGACCTGGGCTTGCTCAGCAGCAGGATGGGACCCACCTCCCGCAGCCTCACCCTGCAAAATCTCCTCCATGTGGCTTGACCAGCACTGGAAATTCCTCGTGGTGCTCCCAGGGGAAAACATGGGGCCATGCTTTTCAGGCATAGTGATGCCCTCTGTGCCTTGACTTGCAGTGCTTCTTCCTTTACCAGGGAAGAAAATGGCTTAAATCAGTCTGTTATTTTCTTGCCTCCATGTCCATCCATCCCTGTCCCTCCTCATCCTCGAGTATATGCTGAATCTGACCACTTCTCTGGCCCTTTGCCACACTGCCAAACTCTCCAGTGTGAAGCCTTACAGAAGTTGCCCTTCTCCTGCCCTCCAGCCACTTCTGTAATGCTTCATGTCAATAAAAACCATTCCCTGCCTACCTTTGACCAGAAACTGCCGCAGTCCAGGTGCTAACAGCCCATCCGGGATTGCTCTGCAGGAAAAACACCCAACCCTTCCCACCATTAGCCCTACAGAGGGGTAGCATAGCTTGCTGAACACCCAAGGGTGCTGCGCAGAGGGGTTGAGCCGGTGTGCAATGTAATAACTAGTCCGAAACACTTCTCAGCATCAGCATTTCCATCCTCCCCCAACACTGACTGGAAAAGCACCCATATTGCAAAGAGAGGAGCAGCCCTTTGCTCTCTGGGGCTCCCCTACGCCACACTGTTTACCCACCGCTGCCTGCCTGCTTCTTTTTACTGTTTTAGCATCGTTTTGGTGCCTGGTTTTCCCCACAGGGCAAGAGGCTTTGGAAAGCGAGAGCTGACTTGGAGCATGGAACACGCCAGAGTCAAAGCCACCCACTTACGTGATCGGGACAGACCGCAACTGTGCATTAACATCCTATTTATAATAGTGACTTTATAGCGAGTTATGGCCTGATTGATGGGCTGTAGACTCACATGAGCAAACACTGAGTAATTAGGGGAACAGTCAGCAGGAAATAGTTGTGGGTTGATGTGATTAATCAACCAGTGCTTACATTAATGGTACATTAACCCTTTCATTTGTAAATATAGAGCACACTACCGAGACATCATAGTGACCTAGAAACATATGGCTGCTGCTTTTGGTTGGTTTTAGCTCTTTTTTTCAATCAGGGAAACTGTTAACCATCACCTCAGATGTTCTTTCTGTTTTCTCCTCTTGATTTCATAGAATGGTTTGGGTTGGACGGGACCTTAAATCACCCAGTTCCAACCGTTTTAAGCAGTTTCAGTTCAAAAGAAGACTTTTTCCAGCTGGTTTGTGACACCCTCACAAACAAAACCCTGGTGACATCGGTTGCGCAGATGCTGGGTATGCTTATACATAGTTTAATTTCTGCTGCTTCGGAGCTTGGACTGAGAGAAGATCAAAAACCTTCTGATGGCAGAGCGATCCGATCTCGCATAACGTGCAGAAGCGGGAATTGGTCTTTCCCCGCGCTGTCGGGTACAGCGCAGAACGTTTAGCCGGAGTTTTCCTGCCTGACGGACGAATTTGGGCTCGGGCTGCCCTCTGCCGGCTCGGTTGAGGAGAAGCCCAGACAGCGCAGGCTGCCGGCGAGAACTCCCAACCAGCCTGAGTCACCAAACCCCCTTTCCTCACCACTGCCCACACCATAAAACCCTGAATCTTGCCCCAAAAACCGACCCTCTGCTCTCTCCAGGGCGACAGCAGCATGGCTGCACCCCAAAACCAGCCGTGTTCTCGCTCTGAGAGACCCAACTCTCGCCACGCCTCTAAAATGTCCTTTTTTCCTTCTTTCTAAACGTGCATTTTATGGGTTTGGAATGCAGGGTGGATGAAAGAAACGAGGGGGTTTAAACTCGGGGTTTTATTTAACTGCAAGTAACTAAATCAGTGCTCGCTCTGCGCCACCGCAGAGAGAAATGTTTAACTGAAACCCCAAGGAAGCTCAAGAAGAAAGAAGAAAAAACACCCAAGAAACCAAACTGGCCTCGGAAAAGGAGTTTAAAAAAGGAAATGAGTGAATAAACCCTCAGCTCCTCCGTCACTGAGGCTTTGCCAGGGCTTTTTATGTCCATAATGAACACAGAGACACTTCATTTGCGCTTCCCCGGGCCAGCCCAGCGAGTCCGGGTCCCGGGTGCACTTTGGTGATGAAAACACCAGTCCTGGAGCTATTTGGGGGTGCAGTGGACACCCGGGACTGGCCGCAGAGTGGATCCTAGTGGATGCACCCCGTTTGGTGTCCGGTGTTGGAAGGTGGAGGTTGAACCAGGGGGTTTTAGCAGGACGACTCGCTTCGCCAGCGGATGTGGCAGGACTTGCAGAGGAGGTGGTTGTCCAGGGGGTAGCACCCGTCCTCCGTCAGCTCTGGTGACAGGGGTGTCCTGCAGCTCTGGGGGTGAGAGGGAAAAGGAAGGACACATGTTAGGGGTCCCGTGTCATGTTGCATCCTATCAAACCCACCAGTGCTTGGACAAAGCAACAGACTACATGAAAACTGGGAAAACCTGAAGTTCTCCTGGCTGAACGCACTGTCCTTTTCACCAGATCTATTTATTTCCCCACCACCACCACTTGCAAGATAAACTGATGGCACCCGGGGTGCTGCAAACCCAGTGCCAATCCCTTGTGTTTTTGGGGGGCACCATCAGGGCCGTACCTCACAGCAGTAGCAGCTCTCATGGAAGCTGCGTCCCAGACACTCAATCTTGTAGGTGTCCTTGTCCTCGTGGGGGATGATGGGGCGCTCACAGGCGCTGCAAACCGCAGCGTATTTCCTGATGGGAGCAAACGGGAGCAGCGTGAGCGCTGTGGGGTGGTGGGGACAAGCTGAATGTCACCAGCACTGCCATGCTGTTGCTCCCCAACCTGTAGAAGTCAGCCACACAGTACACCTCGTCCTGCTCGTCCACAGCGAAGCTCTCAGCGCCGATGGCCCGGCCGCAGGCAGCACAGGAGAAGCAGTCAGGATGGAAGCCTTTGCCCAGGGCACGGACGATGCGCTCCGTGATCAGCCCCTGGCACTTAGCGCATTTCTCCAGTGTGGCCTGCAGTTTGGGGGGATGCTGTGAGACCCCAGCTCCCAGCCTCAGGGACAGCATCTCCTGCTTGCCCCTCCAAGGGTGCTGTTTGTCCCCATGGGAGGACGGATACCTGGTAGCAGGCTTCGCACATGGGGCGCCCATCCTTTTGGTAGAAGCGCTGCCCAGCCAGGAGCCGGGGGCACGTCCTGCAGGTGAAGCACTCAGCGTGGTACTGCTTCCCCATCGCCTCCACTGTCGGCTCCTGCGGCCCCAGCGCTTTGTGGCAGAAGGCGCAGATATCTTCAGGAAAAAGGGAGAGGGGTTTGGTGCTGCGTGCCTCAGTTTCCCCAACTGAGGACAAGCCCTCACAGTGCAGCTCCATCCCCACCTTACCTCTGGCGCTGTCCCTCTCTGGGTACCCTTTCGCATCCCGCCACTGTGGCTTGCCTGCTTGCTCCTGGCAGAATTTGGGCGGCCTCAATTCAGCAGGGAGGGCGGAAGGGGCCTGGCGAGTGCGGGAAGATAATGGCACGTTACACTTCTGCCCTTGCATGTGGGGAAACTGAGGCAGTGGTGGGATGTGTCCTAACCTGGAGGGTGGCGGGTGCTGCAAGGTCCAGTTGCTGCAGTGCCGGAACCAATGTCTCTGCGGACAAGGGCTGGGGGGCTTCAGAGAGGACGAGGACTGTCGGGGATGAAGGCACAGGGGCTGCTGGGCAGGTTTCTGTGGCAAAAGAGAGATGTGGTGGATTTAGGGGGGTCCAAGAGTGCCCCATTGCAATAACGCCCTGACAGCTTTGCAGCAACGCTCACTGCACCAACCTGCCCCAAAAGCAAACGCCACTGCGGCCGGAGGGGACAAACAATGCCGATAAGCACTTGATGATGAAGAGCAAACACAGCCTGTTCCCAGCAGCTGGATCCATTCAGAGATGGGGGCAGGGATTTGGGGAATAACCCCCCCAAAAAAAACCCCACATCCCCTCCTGCCTGCACACGCATCCCTTAATGCAAAGGAGAGACAAAGCATCTTCGCACCATCACCCTCCCAGCACCGTTCGCAGCCCCCCACAGCCACCACTCACCTCCATTGGGCAACGCAGGGGGCTGGGGCAGTGGGGTCCAGGGGTGATGGATGCCTGGAACCTTGTCCCCATCTGGCTGCAGCTCCCTTTGGGTTTTCTCCTTGGTGGCCACCTCCCTCCGCGGTGGCACCAGGGTGATGAAGACTGATGAAACCATCCTCTTCTCCGCTTTCCCTGGCAGCATCGCCGAAACCACGGACGGGCCAGGCCTGGGGTGGGTTTTAGGGGAAAATGAGGGAGCAGAACCTGTGGGCACACTGGAGCTCCCGCGGCCGTGCTGCCCTTCAGCCTCAGCCCGCCTCCCTCCTCGCCTTCCCGGAAAGGGAGAAGGAGCGAGTGTCCCCGTCCCACGTCACGGCAATAAACAGCCTCGTGCCTGGGAGGACACAGGGTAAAGGGTCCCGGTGAAGCAGCAGCCGAAATCTCCCATTTTCATGCCCTTGTGGCCAAACCGTGCCCTTTTGCAAGCATTTTCATCCCCTTTGTTCCCTCTTTTTGCCCCCACTTGGGATTTAGCTCCTGGTGGGCAGCAGAAAAATCTCACTTTTCCTCTTAAAAATGGGGTTGCAGAAGGATCTCCCTTTGCAAACCCTTTTTGGGAGTGTTCTCATGTCCCCTGGCTTCCCATTCCCTCCCTGCTTACCCCCATTTCCCTGCTAATCACTTCCAGCTCAGGGCATTCCCCCCTTTAGCTTTACATATGGGGAAACCGAGGCGCAATGCTGCACATCACCACATTCCCCCCCACAAAAAAGGCCCCTGAGCATCGCCCAGCAGCACAGGCAGGATGCGCCTGATCCCGATAAACCCCATTTGGGCAGGAAAAGCACTGTTTATTCAGCTTCCCAACGGGAAAAGCAGCTGTGGCGAAGCTTCCCCTTCCCAAACTGGATGGTTTGGGGGGGCAGGGAACCCCGAGGCTTTAGCCGTGAGCTGCAGCAGTGAAGATTCATCCCCAGGATGGATTGTCAGCCTGAACCATACCTGTGTGACGAGTTGCCGGGTCTCATTCCCCTGCGCAGGGCGGCTCCGCTCCCCCAAAATCCCTCTCACAGGCACCAGCGCATCCTTTTGGGGGGCGGACGGTCCCCCTGCGGTGGGTGCAGAGCTTTGGGATGCTCCCGCCGGTGACTTCAGCCTCTGACTCAAGCAGAGGAAGGGATTAGAAAGGGAACTAAACCCCAGCCCAAGTGGCTTTGCTCCCGCCCTCCCCGTCAGCGAAACCCCAACCGGGCTCCAGCCCCGCCGGCCTTGGCCCAGCCGCTCAAACCCTGCCTGCGGGAGCCGGCGCTGCTCCTCCTCCTGCCCAGCAGCGCTGCAGGGGAGAAAGGGGGGGAAACCAGAAATAATGGTAAAAAATCCCCAAAAAGTAAAAAAACGACTCGCCGGGGCTAATGGGAACCATGTGCTCAGCGCATTCCTCTTTGTGCCGGGGCTGACGGGATCCCGGCAGCCCCATCGCCGCACCCCCGGTTCCCCCCCAGGCAGGGGCCGTCAGGGTGGTTAAGGCTTGAGGGGTGCAGTAATGGGGTGCCCCCCCCTTTAATATGGGGTTCCTTCCCCCCCTCCTTGCACGTAGCCCTGTCCTGGTTTGGGATGGGCCATGTTGGGAAGGGCCCCGTTTCCCGCAAGCATCATCCTGGGGTGGGAGCCCAGGTGGGGCCGACAGGGATGGAGCCACTTATGGGGCACCCCGAAATGCCCCCAGAATTAGGAGGGGACACGGGAATCCTACACGTGACCCCAACTCTATCCCCTGCCCTAGGGACCTCTTGGAGAGCACTTTGAGGACACCCAAAGGAGAAGAGACAGAGTGGGGCGACACAGCATAGGGTGTCCCCTTGTTCCTTTCCCAAGCGGCCCCACCGTCCCCATGTCCCTTACCCTGGGGTGGCCTTGCAGCCCCCCACAACCCCATCTCCCACCGAGTCCCCCCATAGCCCCTTATCCCCTGTATGGTGGTGGCCCCACCATATCCCCCCACAACCTGAGACCCTCAATCCCCTTCCTGGGGGTGGCTTCAGGTTCCCCTGTCCCATCCCAGGACAGCTCTGCAGCCCTTCACCCATTCCTTGGGGGGGTCCCCGTGCCCTACCTGTGGGGTCCCCTACCTGTGGGGGTCTATACGGGGTGGGGGGGGTGGGGTTCTTGCCCTGAGGTGGCCCCACAGCCCCTCGTGGGGGGGATCCTATCCCCTACCTGGGATCCGGTGCGGGTCCCTCCGTGCGCTCCGCGGACGCGCCCGGTGCGGCGGGGGCAGCGGGGGGGGGGGCAGAGCCGCCCGGCATCACCGCCCCTTCCTCCCTCCTCCTCCTCCTCCTCCTCCCCCTTCCTTCCTTCCTCCTCCCCCCGCCTGCCCCACGGCGAGTGGGGCGCCCAATGCACCCTAGGGGTGTTGGGGGGATCCAGGGCTGTACGGGGCACCCTGGGGTGCCCCATGTATTCCCTGGGTACCTTATAGGACATGGGGTGCCCCATAGGCCCCTCCTACTGCCCCATGCACCCCAGGGTTCTCCATGGGACTTCAGGGTACTTCATGGACCCAAGGGTGCCTTCTGACTGCCCCGTGCCCCCCAAGGTGACCCATAGTCCTTCGGGTACCTCTGTGTGTCCTATACATGCACCCCCTCCACCCCTCCGATTGCCCCAGGCCCTCTCAGGTTGCCCCGTACAGCACTGGATGCTCCCAACACCCCCAGGGTGCCCCATGTACCACCCCATATACCCCCAGGATGCCCCATGTGCCCCCTATATCCCCAGGATACCCCATCGATCCCTATACAGCCCCACAGGTCCCGCCGTGCCCCATTATGCCCCCAGGATGCCCAGTACACTCCACACCACCTCTGTGCACCCCTCTCTCCCACGGTGGGACCTCAGCTCACTCTACCCATGGATTTTGCTGGAAAAACCTTTATTTCCCGAGGTTTACAAGCCCTTGGAGGCCCCTGAACTGCCACAGTGTGGCCCTGCAGCCACCAGGACCGGGGCATCCATCAGCATCCCAGACCCACACTGGGACCAGGGAGCAAATCCCCAGCACTGCCACAACCTCATGGGATCTCCCCAAATACAGGGGATACGGGAGTCTCCCCCTAACCTCCCCCTCCCACAGGGCGGGGGACCAGCACCTTCCAGGAGCTCTTTTTCCTTCGTCCCCATGGGGGATCTGTGATGGGGAGGATTTGGGGGGTGCAAGTGTTTTGGGGAGCCAGGCAAAGCCACTTTGAGTCTCTGATGCCCAGTTATACCCTGTGTCCATCAGGATGCCTCCTCTGATCCCGATCTTGGCCTCCTATCCAGCCGAGAATGCTGGGTGAAATCCTATGGGAGACGGAAGGAGAGAAGCAGAGAAGCTCCTCACTGTGGTCTCAAGGCTGCCACAGTCCCTCACTGCAGCGTCGTGGCGGTGTCACCACCTCACCTGCCTCCAGCACGCCTCCAGCATGACACGGGCATGGAGCAGGCACCACAGTTCTCCCAGCAGCGAGATGAGGACGTGGAAGATGTCAACCCAATGACCAACTGTGAGGAGGAGGATGAAGAGGCCGCCCATCCGCACCAGCACCGTCTGGAACACTGGCTGCCTCCCGCTGCTCTGCTGCGGCTCCTCTGCAAGGACACAGCCACCACAGTGGGACCCTGTCCCTGCCCCACAGCCAGGGCCTGACACTTCAGGAATGCTACAGATGCACCATATAGGGACATACCCCCAAACCCCCCCATAACTGGGGATCCAGTCTCCACCTCACCTTGCATGTAGATGATCAGCAGCGTGTAGCAGATGGTGAGCGGTGTCCAGAAGCGGACGGCCTCCCCCGTGGACAAGAAATCCCGGTTGATGAGGGCTACAGCAGCCAGATCCGCCACGGTGAAGGTGATGGCCAGCGCTCTGCGCAGCAGGCGCGGGATGCGGTGCGCGGTGCTGAGCAGGAGGATGCAGACGCCGCAGTACTGCGCGGAGCTGTGCAGCTCATACAGGGTGCAGACGTGCCGCACCAGGCGCCGTGCACTGCAGGCCAGCAGCCCCGCCAGCCCCGCCGCCAGCGCCAGGTTGCAGGTGCCGTGCGGAGCCCCTTCCAGCAGGAAGCTGAGGCCGCAGGACACGCCGCAGCCCAGCGAGTACTGGCACAGCAGGTAGAGCTGGGTGCTGTGGGAGCCCTGCAGGATGGGACGGCACCGTCAGCAGAGCAGGGAGGGATGCACGGATGCCAGGGGATGCAGGGCTTCCTCCGTGCTGCAGCATCCCTGTGACCCCACAAGCATTGGTGGCAGCAAGGGGATGCACAGTTGCAAAGACATGCATCCTCATCCTCCCCACAGATGTTGCAAAGCAGTGAGGGGATGCATGGCTGCAGACACACAGGCATGCAAAGTGATGCATGGATTTCCCCATGTCAGCCATCCTCATCCTCCCTGCAGGTGCTGCAGAGCTGCAAGGGGATGCATGGCTGCAAAGCAACAAGTGGTTTTCCCCATGCTGCAGCCCCCTGTAGCCCTGCAGATGTTGCAGGCAGCAAGGGGATGCATGGCTGCAGAGATGCATGCATACAAAGCAATGCATGGTTTTCTTCATGCCAGCCATCCTCATCCTCCCTGTAGGTGCTGCATGCACCAGGGGATGCACAGTTGCAAAGCAATGAGTGGTTTTCTCTATGCTACAGCCCCCTATAACGCTTTGGGCATTGCATGCAGCAAGGGGATACATGGCTGCAGACATGCAGGCATGCATGCATGCAAAGCAATAATGGGTTTCTCCATGCGAGCCATCCTCATCCTCCCCACAGAGGTTGCAAAGCAGCCAGAAGATGCACAGCATCCTCCATGCCCCAGATCCCATAAGCCTCATGGGTGCTGCAAGCAGCAGGAGGATGCTTTATTTCGGGCATGCCACAGCCCTCATCCTCTCTGCAGGTGCTGCAAAGCCACACACAGCCCCTGCTCCCTCCCCGTCCTCCCCAGGCTGTTGCAAACCCACAGTTCCACAGCCCCCTGTGCCTCAGTTTCCCCCGTGCCCCATCTCACCTTGCCGAGGGAGAGGAGGGTGGACACGGCACGCAGGGAGAACTCCAGCACCACCAGCGCGGCCACGCGGGAGCCCACCAGCGCCAGCAGCCCCGTCAGCACCAGCACATGCAGCGGCTCCAGCACCCGCCGCTGCGCCCGCATCGCCTCCTTCTCCGCCTGCCCCTCTGGGTCACTGGGGACAGTGAGGGGGACACTGAGCTCCTCCGCTGCCCCAAAAGTGGGGTGACAGCCTCGAGAGCTCCCCCGTGCTTTGCAGCAGGGAGAGGAGGGTACAGCCCCTGCCCTGCCACTGCCAGCACTCATGGGTGCTGCCAGCTGCCCTCCCCGGTAGTGGATCCCAAAAGCAAATCCCAAAGGCAGATCCATCACAAAAGGCCCTTATGGAAGAGGGGCTGGTGCTTACTTCAGGCACTGGATGTAAAGGTAAACCTTCAGGAGGCTGCAGAGCACCGAGACGGCGCAGGCGCCCACCAACCCTGCAGGGAAAAGGCAGCAGGAGGTCACCAGTGTCCCTGAGCCATACCCAAGCTGTCCCCATGGACCCCTGGGGGCTCTCACCTTGCAGCAGAGCGTCCAGCACCGCCCAGCCCCATGTCAGCCCAGGCAGCCACGACCCCAGGGAAAACATTCCGGATGGAGAGAAGCCACAGCAGAGCCAGGGCCCAGCTCCAAGGTCCAAGGGGCGGAGACTGGGAGCCTCCCCCTGGCTGGTGAATCATTACTGGGGCAAGTGAGGGCAGCTGGAGCTCAGCTCCTCCAGCCAGGGCTCCAGCTGCCCCATGGAGGGAAAATTAGGGTGGAGGAGGGAAGCAGAGATGGGATGGACATGATGGGGTCTGTGGACCATGAGCATTTTGGTCCCTGGCATCACCATTGTCCTTTCCAGCCCGATGCAGCACAGCGTTTCAGGTCCCCCCTCCCTCAAGGCTGAGAACATTGGGGCTGTTCAGCCTGGAGAAGAGAAGCTGCATGGAGACCTCAGAGCAGCTTCCAGTGTCTGA
>WYDI02013613.1:0-13226 GCA_009867235.2 Psittacus erithacus
CTGAGAAAGTTGGGGCTGTTCAGCCTGGAGAAGAGAAGGCTGCGCGGAGACCTCATAGCAGCCTTCCAGTATCTGAAAGGGGCTTATAAGGATGCTGGGGAGGGAACACTTCATTAAGGACTGCAATGACAGGACAAGGGGCAATTGGTTGAAACTTAAACAGGGAAAGTTTAGACTGGATATAAGGAAGAAGTTCTTTACTGTAAGGGTGGTGAGGCAGTGGAGTGGGCTGCCCAGGGAAGTTGTGAATGCTCCATCCCGGGCCGTGTTCAAGGCCAGGTTGGACAGAGCCTTGGGTGGCATGGTTTAATATGAGGTGTCCCTGACCATGGCAGGGGGGCTGGAACTGCATGATCTTAAGGTCCTTTCCAACTCAAACTATTCTATGATTCGGATTATCTTGGAAGGCTCTGTGCAGTGCCCTTTGCAAGACTGGGGGATATGGGGAGACATTGCATGATATTGCTTGTCATTTAGAGATTTTCTTCTTTTCTAGTGAGAACATCAGTGTAGGTATGGCTTGTATTTTGACTGAAGTAGCAACTTGATCATAAATAACATTTATTGTAAGAATAGAAATAGACACAAATTATCAAGAGAAATGTTTCATCTAGTAAATGATTCATAATATAGTCTTCCTCTACAGATTTATGGATGCAAACATGTTGAAATAAGTTATAAGAAGAAAAAGGTTGTTTAGCCCCACAAGTCATACATGAAACTTTGCCGGTATTAAGGCTAAAGCAGTTCGTGATCTGATCCTCCTTCTGTTTGAGGCATAAGCTTGCTTCATCAATATTAAATGCATGCTGAAATGGGGACAGTCAAGATGGTAATGATTTAGCACACATAAGTTCCTCATAAAAACTCTGATCCAGGTAAAATATGGCTTCTTGCAGGCTGAAACTTATCAAGATGTTCATATTTGCTTTTGGTTGGAAAAGACTGCTGGAGGTCATCTAGTCCAGCCTCCTGCTCAAAGAAAGGCCCATGTAAGCTGTTTTATCTTGCTCAGTCTTGTCTGGTTGAGTTTCAAAAATATGCAAGGGTGAACACTCCAGAAAGTCTTTGAGCTTAGTCACTGTCTCTCCTCATGTGTCACATGCTACAGGTCCTGACTATCTTGTTGAACTTGCTGCAGTTGTTCAGGGACTTTCTTGTGCTTGAGGGTTCCAAACTGTACATTGCGTTCAGATGAGACTTGGTGCTGAATAAAGGGGATTAATCTGTTTCCTTCGTCTGATGGCTACACTCTTGTTAATATGCATAGCCTTCACTGCAGCAATGGCATATTGCTTGTATATGTCCATTGGGAGTGCCCATCAGGATAATCAAGTCCTTTTCTGCAAAGTTGCTTTACCTCTGCTGATGCTGTTACATGGGGTGTTTTGAGTCTTCGCATCTATCTTTGTTCAACTTCAATAATTTCCTTTTGGCTCACTACTAGAAGCCTGTCTCATGGATGACAGCTTTGCAGTCCAGGATATGAAGCACTTCTTTAAATTTGGTATCATTCACAAACTTTTTGAGGATTCATTCTGAATCTTGTTGATTTCAGTCAGTTTTGAGTTAATCCTAATGTGCCAATGAACTTGAATATTCTTTAGAAGATGCAGTGGTTACTATAGAAGATTTAGTAGTCAGTATTTATGTATGAAGTGTAAGTCCTGGAGAGATTCTCTATTCATTAGCACCTGTAGTTATAATGAAGTACTTGTAGTACTCTCAATGCCATGAGTAATGTCAAAAATCCAAACAAATGCACCTTTATGCGAGATGAGTAAAGCCTAGTCAAATAACGGATACAGCAGAAGTAAAATAAGTTGTCTTACCTCTTGGTCTTCCTGAACAGGGCTTCTACAGAAGCTAAATTCAAATAAACTCCCATTAATATTTTTCTCAGATGTGGAAACTTTATGAACTAAAGTTGCACATACGTTTCATACATATCTTTCTGATGGAAAACCAAAGTGAAGTCAGTGATCTTAAGGTCCTTTCCAACCCTAACCATTAAATTATAGAATTTTGTTTGAGGTTTGTTTGTAGTTTCTCACATTTCTTGCAGTAGTTTGCAAAGCTGCATGAAGTGAGGAAAAAGAATGTATATAGGTTTCCTGCAGAAAGTGTTATCATCTTAGAAATGCTAGTAAGACGACAGTAAAACTTCAGTGCTGAAAGAAAAAAATCATCCTTGCAACAATTCATGACAGGTGATAGGTGAAACAGCTCACTGTGTTAGTTGAACCTTTAAGGCATGTAAGATGCCACTGGGCAGAGATAAAAATGTCATATAGTGATTATGTAATTAAGAAATAAAAAGGAAATGTGTCAAGAATCCTGTGGGTAGGAAAATGCTCACTCTTCCTTCAAGAGAAAAAATCTCAATATGTGAAATTTACCATTGTGTCATTTATGCCTCTGTATTCCTTTAGTCACTGGTGAAATACTTGGCCCTGTAGATTTTGTTTTTTAAAAAAATTATCACAGTCCGCAAACCAGAAAGATCTGTGTTTGATAAACTCACAAGCTGAATTAGATTCACGTGCCCTTTGGAAACAAAAGCATGAGTTGCACAAACAGGTTTAAATAGTTACTTCTTAGAAGTGCAAATATATGTTAGCCATTAGAAATATTTTTCAGAGTTGCCCTGTTACTTAGGAGTTGAAATCTCAATTTCAGAAGTGGCCACAATTCTTTTAAGTCTCTCTGAATTATAAAATTTGGATTCCTATGGGTGAAATCTTCAAACATACTTTATACTTGTAATGCATAAATTTATGGTGGCTGCTTTCTGAAACACTAATCTAGTTTCTCTGAAAAGTGAGGATCTCTCCTCACTGTTTTCTCACTCCACAATGTAAGGGGATAGTTTTTAAATCTCAAAACTTTGTAGGTCAGGAAAGGTGTTGCTAGATCTTCTAGTGACATCAATGAATTTCACTAACCTGCTGCCCAACACCGATGTGTGCATACTCTGGCAATCACTTTTAAAATCTTTTGCTTTGGACTAGCTCTGTTTAAACTTCATTAGTTTATGACTATGGAAGTTTTGTGAGAAGGGCCTACTTGACAGTTCAAGTATGATAGTTGAAGGATCTGTGACTTGAGATTAGAGCACAAAGGTGATTTGAAATGCCTAGCGTTAAACTGGGTTGATGTGGAAGAGATTGGGGGAAAGAATTCTTGGCTGTGTATTTTCCTAAGAAATATTAAATCATTGTTGTAGATCAAGTTTAGGAGAGAAAAATAGCACTATGGTTACACAGTGTGTCTAAGAAGCAAACCCAAAAAAGGTGCAGCTGGGATAAATGTGAATTTTACTCCATGATTAAGGTCTATTACGGAAAGCTGTCGTCTATACTGGATGTGTCTTCCATTTATCCTAGCCTTAAAACCAGGTATTTCCAGAGGTCTTTCTATTTTTCATTTGTCTGACTTTCCCTCCCCATATGTGACTTCCCAGAATGATCTAGCTGTGGGTGGTCTCACCAATTCAAAGGAGTTATTAATGGGGAAAGGAAAAACATACTATAGCCATACAAATTATCCAGGTTTGTGAATGTCTCTTTTAGCTTTTATGTTAAATTACTAGCTGACTTGAGCAGTTCCTTGGCAAGCCCACAAAAATGTGTTTGCTGACAATTCTGTTGATCAAAAATAAGCATTTAAAATTCTAGGTGCGTTATTACGAACTTCCCAATAAAATATTGTGATCTTTTTTTTTTTTTTTTTTTCCTGTACTTGGAGAGAGATTTCGGCTGCAGTGTTTGAAGCAGTGATGTGTTTAAAGGTTATTTAGTCCTTTTCTGTTTCCATTGGAAATGAATATATGGCAATGATTTAACGGTGATTTTTGATTTTTAAATGAAAAGGTTGCAGTTAGCATCTTCAAAGAACAACGCATATTTAGTCACTGTGAGAGTCAGATTCCTAAGTGATGTAAATTAGCATTGAATTGAGTAAAATGCTGCATATTTATGATGTCTGTGAATGTCTTTCGACTTTCTGTAGGCACCAAATAATTCATAATTAGCAAAATTAAGCTACTCACTTTACAGAATACTCTTCATATTATATTCACCATGATCATAAGTGCTATCTCCATTGTGTTAAATATTTTCTTATTTTGTTTTGTTAACTTTTAAAACCTACAAAACTCTACTCCTAAAGAAAAAAATACCCCAACAAACCATTTCTTAAGATCTCTCCAAATGCAGCTAATCTTGTCAACAGAACAGATGAGCAAATTTTCTTTTGTCTCCTATTTTTTTTATAGGTGATTCTTATTTATAAAGAAATAGAAATATCTATTATTTGCTTTTCTAATTAATGGGTGATTTATTTTAATTACATAATTATTTCTTAATTTGATTAATTCAGACATTCTGAAATACCAGTGTGTATTTCAGGATTTTATGTTCTTTTTTGAAAAAAATAAACTTGCAGCAGTTTCTGTTTTCCCCATGTGAAATACATACATAAACTTCCATAAACATGTATTCTTCCAATATCTAAAGGGGACCTACAGGAAATCTGGAGAGGGACTTTTTACAAGGGCATGTAGTGATAGGACAAGGGGGAATGGGTTTAAAATTAAACAGGGGAGATATCGATTATGTATAAGGAAGAAATTCTTTACTGTGAGGGTGGTGAGGTATGGCCACAGGTTGCCCAGAGAAGCTGTGGCTGCCCCGTGCCTGGCAGCGTTCAAGGCCAGGTTGAACGGGGCTTGGAGCAGCCGGGTTTAGTGGAAAGTGTCCCTGCCCGTGACAGGGGGTTGGAACTGCATGTCTCTGGGGGCCCTTCCAACTTTTATGATTCAATGATTACCTGAAGGGGATTTGCACTAAGAAGTAACTGTATTTTGCTACTTATATCCATTTTGTACCTGATCTTACTAAAGCTGAAGTTGCACCATGTATGACTACTGGAAGTATCTCTCAGACTACTTGCATGAGAAAGTATCAGATATTCTCTTCAGCATTGTTGAAGGAAAAGAAAGTGTACAGTTTGAGTTTGAACTTCGATAAGCACTGCCAGTACAGGTTGTGGAAGGACTGGAAGAAATCTGAGTTACCAGATATACTAAACTGCCCAAATGTCTTTGCTTAAAAAGCAAAATACTTGGGTGTTGCTAATAGAGGTTGAAACGTTTAACTTATGCAGGATCATCTATCACCAGTAGGACAAACCATCCACAGCATATTACAAGATATGCCTTAAAGAAACTTAGAACCTGTTGAAAAAACAATTTCTAATCTTGCTTTCTATGTTAAGGTTATTGAGAAGCCAACTTGAAAAGCATTTTACTTCCTACAGCAACTGTAATGCCTTTTCACTTGGTTTCAGACTTGTTGATAGTGTAAGAGGCAGCAGTCGTTGTGCTGATGGATAGCAAGCTGGTGAGAGAGTTCAGATTGTGAGATTAATACTATTGCATCCATCTCTAACTAGTCTGCCTCTTTGACTATGATGATGTTAAGACTTCAAAGAAAAGCTGATAGCTTAATATTTGCATAGTTAAAGGCAATTGTTTACATTAAATAAACTCTCTTTTGAAGTTACTTAGAGAATGAATAGATCATTTTACAAATTTACCCTCAAGCTATGGCTGTACTTTTTGTATCAATGGAATTATCAGGACAAATAAATATTTATATCAGAAGTATCCTATTGGCCTTAGAAAAAAGTAGTATGTAGTTCTATTTGAAATACCTATGTAGATGACAGATATCCAGCTGCTATTATGGCATGCACAGAATGTTGTAGAAGAGAAGTATGACCAAAGATGAATGTCCTGTTTCAAATAACAGGAGACACAGGCCAAAATTTCCATGAAAACTAAACTAAGTTCTTTATTGAGAGCCCAAATCTTTCACATTTGTAATTTTTTCAATGCCATTGCACCTTGTTTGACATATGGTAGGGAACATGTGGCAAGAGAGCGAAAAAAAATCTGTGTGTTAATTCTACGTTACCCAAGAGTTTATTTTTATATTGCTTTGTTCTAGGTTTGTAGAAAGTGGGTTGAGACAAATTCTGATTGCTAAGTTGAACTACTACCAGTCTAATGTTTTTTAAGGTTTGCCTGCCACAAATTCTGAAGAAAAAAATCCTTTCTTAAGACTGCATGAGAGGTGTGTATATTTAAGCATGTCTATTATTTAAAAAAAATCATGGAGTGCAGTGATAGGACAAGGGGTGATGGTTTTAAACTGAAACAGGGGAAGTTCAGGTTAGATATAAAGAAGTTCTTCCCTGTAAGGGTGCTGAGGCACTGGCACAGGTTGCCTAGAGAAGCTGTGGCTGCCCCATCCCTGGCAGCATTCAAGGCCAGGTTGGACGGGGCTTGGAGCAACCTGGTCTAGTGGAAGGTGTCCCTGCCCATGGCAGGGGGCTGGCACTAGGTGAGCTTTAAGGTCCTTTCCAACCCAAACCGTTCTGTGGTTCTATGACTTTACTGGTTTTGATGCTATTTCCATAACTTTCAGATTGGTTATCATATCCAGTAGTCAGGTTCTTTTGTGTGGCTGAGGAGTGTTTGGTTTTTGGGGGTTGAGGTTTTTTTCAGATTTATTGTGCTTTGATCCATAGATGTGTAGACCAGCAGTCAAGGGGAGGGCAATGTTAATGCAAAAATGCTGGAGATGGATTTTAAACTTGGAAAAAAAAAAAATGCCCATTGCTATGTTAGTATTATGTGAGGGGAAAAGGAAGATTAAAAACCACACAGCTTTAAATTTGTTCAGTATTCAAGATTCAACAGTTTAAAATATTTATTTCAGGAACTGGGATACTTGAAGTTTATAACAGACCCCTTTTACAAATTTTCCAATAAAAAAAAATTAACCAACAGTGAATGTTTAAAGGATTTATCTCTAGATATTGCAGCCTTCAGTATGGAAAATAGAATTTTTATTTTTCTCTTTGTTGTATTTTATACTGCTGAACAACCTTAAGTAATTTTAGATGTATGGGTTTAGTCCTGCAGGTTCATGACATAAATGGTAACAAAGTACAATTTTGGGAAGAAATACTGTGCATTGATTTTGTGATGTCAGTTGCTGTAGATCCTAGTGTGTTTTAGAAAAACATTAGAAAATATATTTCAAACATTTATTTGTGAAATGTGTCAGCTAAAATAAAAAGAGAATGAAAAACTACACTGCCTAAATGAGACCCACCTATGATGTATTACTGAGAAATAAGCAACTTTTTAAGTACCAAATACTTCTTTAGCAATTCTTTCAGTCTCTGAAATATTTTTCCAGTTCAGGCTTTTCATCCAGGTATCTTATTATAAGAGAAACTATTTAGTGGACTAACATATTTATGTACATAATAATTTTTTTCATATTTAGCACAGTAGTCTTGTGAAAATATGCTTGACTCTGCAGTCTAACGTAAACCATGGAAAGCAGCTGGTGTGTATCTCTTCTATGTTTCTTTTTGGATATTCCCATTGTATCTCTTTTTATAATGTAAAATTTAGCACCATTGTTTGCAAAATTTATACCTTGAACAGTTTAACTGTGTCATTTCCAAAGAAGGAAGCTGCCAGGTTGCCTCTTTTTATTTATCGCCATGAGTTGGAATAAAAAAGGAGACAGCGAATATCTCCACTACCTAACTTCAGCTTTCTTAAATAGAGTCATTTGTTTAGAAGGAGATAATCAACCTGCTGCTATTGAAGGTTCTCTTATAAATATTCCAAGTTGAGCACCAGAACATTAAAATAATACATGCCCCTAAAAATCCCAAAATCCCAATCCGAATAATTTGTTTGATGATAAGGGGCTTTTTTGTCATTATATTAAAACAAATCCCCCAAGAATGTAAATAATAAAACAAAACTATGCAAAACAAATGCAAACAAGTAGACAAAATTAAATCTTTAATACTTCAAATGCATAAAGTAAAAAAATTCCCAGAGAGATGGGACACCCTGCAAAACTGGACCCAAATGCGCAGTTGAACAAAGGGAATTATCAAAGCAAGGTCAAGAGAGAGAAGTTTCTGTGTTAATGAGAAGAAAGGAAAATAATGCTAAAAGTTTCATGAGGAATTTCTTACGATGCTCTGATAGGTTTCTGGAGCTAAGAATGATGTGTGGAGTAGTAGTGGTAGCAAGTGAACAGCTCAAGTACACAGCACATACAGCATGTTCATGCTTGAGGGGAAGAGTTTGAGGACAAGATGGAAAAGAATGTAACACAAGCATGATATTCCTTCATGACTATCTTAACACAAATGGTGCTGAAAATGTGTAAAAATGAAGATTTCTCTGTTGAGGGTTTATAGAGCATATATACTGCAGTGCAGCTAAATGCCTGCCAGGTGAACAGGTAGATGTGAGCAAGTCTGAAACCAGTTAGCTGATCTGAATATATAATATTACACAGTGTGCCTACTTAGCTACTGGGCAGAACTGTGGCCCTTGATTATATGCTGAAAAGTGCTGCTGAAAATTTGCTCTGGTATGTCGTTTCTACTCTCATTTTTTGTGATATCTAACTGTAAAGTGTAAATGTGAAAGTTAATTGCGATGAGACACTTCCTTGCATTTCCACCATTCCTTTTTAATTTGCATATGCTTTGTTTTCGTTAACTCTGCTACTGTTTCAGAAATACGACAGAGTAAATAGCAAGCAAACTTGTTCAAGAGCTCATATGGGATTTTAAATGATTTTGCAACTTGGCTGGGGTTGGGTTTTTTTCCATTAAAACCTAGAAGGTCTAGAGAAGATCTTCAGAATCAACTCTAGGCTCTGCTTTTTGAAAATCACAGCATAGCTTCTACTGAGTGAAACTGTGCTCTTACTTCTGCTGCTCATGAGTAGGCGCTCAAAAATAGCTGGTGGAGTAACTCATGGAATCTTAGTGCTTGCCGAAAAGACAAATGTATGCAGTTCAGTGCTTTAGAAGTAGTCTCGATGGTTATTGCTGTACTACTGAGCAATCTGTTGAAATAAGCTTCATTGAACTATAATTGTGATAATCAGCTTGGATTCCTTGTCAGGTTTATGTTTGAAATGTTGGAGTTTGGGGAATTTCACTGGGATTACTTGTTAATTTTGCTTTGCTGTTGAAGTTTGATATGCTGTAAAGTAGTATTTTTAGGAAAGGCTGGCCTGAGGTAACCAGTAAGCATCTTTTTCCTAGTTGTCTGTCTAAACGTGAGTCAGGCGCAAGCTTCAATAAATGAACTGTCAATAGATTGTGTGATTTACTGAAGGCAACCATCCGGCCTAAACTCTGTGGTGAACTAACCAGCTTCAGTGCTCCTTGTCACTCAGCCTGACAGAGGGAGAACAAGGAGAACTTACCTCTTTGCACTGTGACATGGTGGACTGTGTATCCCTTAACATACCAAAAAATTATGCTAATGACCTTCATGATGCCAAATGTGGTTCATTACATCTTAAGTAAACCCTCTTAGCACCAAGGAAAGCAGCACTTGATTCCAAACTGCCTTGTGGCTGGGATTTGGTTTCGAAAGGCTATGGAAACGGAAAGGGAAGGCAGGGAGAAGGTTACATTGAGGTCAGAAATGCTTTCTATGCAACTGTATGAAAGATCCCTCTTAAAAATAGCAGTAAAATAACCACTCTTGGTATTTAAAACTTAATCTAGCATTTGCTTGTGCAGATGCATGCTGGCCCTCAGTGCCAAATACTGAAAAACTGGAGCATGCTGGCTTGCAGTGCACTTGCTCACGGGAGTATGACTGCTTCCAACATGTGAAGTTGGTGTTCATGATCATGTTTGCATTGTTGTAGGGATGTAAGGAATGCAGGTGGGTGGCTCTTTAACTGCAACACAATTATTTGGAGAGAAAATGGTGTTGCATGTACAGATTGTTTTACAGTTTATTCTCATTCTGGGGACTAAGGCATCTCTGAGCACAATGTCTCTTCTACATTTTCCAGAGACAGTGCAACAGTATAAACCAATCATCTATATCAGCAGTAGGCTTGCTTCTGAACAAGATTACCAAGCTAATGAAAGCTACTCACCTGTAGTTGTACAGCACACAATTATAGTTAAAACTAAATCTTCCTTTCTGTGGATGCTGCTGAAGGGATAGAGGGTCCTTACTGGCAGTAAAAAAAGGGTAGAAAATCAAATAAAATATTTGAGTACTAATAGAATAGAGCATGTTGAAAATGTAACTTCTTTAACATCCCTATCATTAAACATGGCTTCACACTTTCAGTCAGTACTCATTTTAGATATTGAGGCATCTGATCCATATCATGACATCGATGAAAGTTTAGCCACGTATGCATCTTCAGAGCTTTTTATGATCAGCATTCCGTAGGAAGATATAAGAATCTTACACTGTTTGCTGTACATTGTTAGCCATTCCTAAACAAGTTTCTTTGCCACAGTTTAGATTTTACACTTATGAATAGCACTGAATGAATTTTTTAGGTTCTTAGGAGTAGTGTAACCCCATTCATAAAAAGGTTCTCCTTGGTTTCTTCATTGGCCTTGAGTTTGATGTTGTTATAATAAGTTTGATGTTGTTATAACAATCAGGAACAGATTAGGACCCTATTCTTAAACTGTCTCAGCTCTTTTGAAACAATTTTTCTACTGGTCTTTATGTAGGGATATAATTTATCTGGAGATCATTGGCCAAGTGATAAGTCACTTGAATTGGTAGCCATAGCTGTGTTGAACTAGAGAATTAAAACCAAATTAAACTGTCCTAAGGTTTTTAATAGATTTATACATTATAAATATAACACTGAATTTAAAATAATTAGGAAAATCAAGGTAACTTTAACAACACTCAGGACAGTTTGGACCAGATGCATATAATCTGTAGACTAAGGCACTGTCAGTATATTTTGGAGGATGGATAATACTGGCTATCATATGTGTAACCGTCAGTCTGAACTTCACACAAAATATGGAACATTGTTCCTGATAACAGTTTGAAGGAAATTGTCTGGACTAATATTATTGCTATATATCATAGTTTGGCTTAGGTTTTATTCTTCTTAACTGTAATTTTCTTTGTGAACACTAGATGAAGCCCTGATGCTTCCACACAGTAGGAAGAAGGGAACTCAATGGGCTGTGCCGGGTTGTGGATCCCGAAGTCCTGACTTCAGCTAAGTCAAAACAAGTAGGGGGATTTTCTTTTGTGGTCTCTTGTTCTGTTCCACAGGCAAATCCCTCTAAGCTGAGAGTGCTCCCTGTCAGGGTAGCTGAACAACCAAATAAAGTAAAACAGGCCTTATGCTTCCTTTAATTTTCACTGTGTCCTTTACAAGGTATTTCCTTGATCTGTTTTTGTTGGTCTTTTTACAAGTGGTGTAAATATTTTTCATAGTCTACCTTCAAAATGGTGTTTAAACTTCTGTTCTAAAAAAGCATCCATGTTGTTTGCTGACCCTTGGGTCTCCAAACCTCATCTCATTTCAGTGGCTGAAAACAGCTGAGATGCTGAATGTTCTTTTCTGCTGTTTTCTCTTCTCCTGGATGGGTAAGATCAAAGAGAAAAAAAAGCACAAAAGGAACAGAGGGAAATGGGGAGCCAGAGGCAGAACCTACATTGTAGTCCCACAGGTGCTAAGGAAAAGGAATCAAAGTGATGGGGATGTAGGAAATGACTGTTGGTTTTTTGGGGTTTTTTTCATTAATAAAAGCTTTACCACCTGTGCTGTGATGCTCTGAGGAGCTCTAATAGAATAAAGCTGTTTGGTTGGATTTGCATTTGGGAAAAAATCACAGCCTGCAGAGGACATATTTCCATTAAGAGAACTTGTACGCCATCGATTGCACACATTGTGAGAACATAAGCGAATGAGTAATTTGTCATTTAAAATTCTTCTTGGCTACAGTTTATGGCTAACACTGTAGGTGTTTCTGCACAGTTCATTGGATTCACTTTAAATCTTTAAGTGTTTATCTGGCTGCAGGTCCAAGATGAAGTGTAACAAACTCCTAGTCTGTTCTGAAGCTGTGTTACAGGACAGGAGAGCAGCGCTAAAATGGTAAAACATGGCCTCAAGGAGCTCTGAACTCAAAAGAGCTCAAGGCTGTCTCTCTGCAGCATGTGAATGTCTCTTTAAGAGTTGATAGAAGTCTGAGGAAGCATAAAATGACTGAATCTGTCATGTAGGACCAACTTCTTGCTCTTTCCATAACAAAGTATTTAGTTACTGGTTTCCTGACCCACTGCTGTGGCACTAGTGCCTGTCACTATAATTGATCACAATGGGGTTCTTAGCATTAACTTTTTCATGAATCTCAACACCTCGTTCAGCTGTTTGGATCATAGATTCTGCAAAGTGCTTAATAGAGGTCTTTTTCTGCCTGAATTTGATTGAATACTACTAGTAAATTTAACCACCAGGTGACAGTATTGTTCCACTCCAATACAGAGCATGGTATATTTTATCAGGCAGAAAAAGAGTATAAACTCTCAGAGGGGGAAGTTTAACAAAATTAAAAATTCAGTTTTCACACTTACTTGTCTGACTTTGTTCATTTTTTCCCCCTAGTCCTATCTTGAGGCTCAAGTAACTTGTTGCAACAAAGCTTAGATATATCAGTTTTAAAAGTGTATTACCTCATTTTAACCCCTCAAAGCAAACTGCCAACAGTTTTCCTCTCAGAAGGAATTTCTCTCAGCAGCTTGCTTTTCAGGTTTCTATTAGGCATGATCTCTGTTGTTTGATAAGGGTTTTCTAGTGACGTGCAATTTTACGTATGAATGTTTGTTAAATAATATTCTTCTTCCTGGGGGGAGAGAGGAAGGTGGGTGAGTAATTGACATGAGATCTTTGTCATTCCCTCAAGCAACGCAGTACAAACTATTCTGTACCACACTGCAAGAAAAAGAAAAGAACATAAAATGTGCAAATTGTACCACCTGTTCTCCCTATGTAGAATTTTGTCTATGGTAGATTCTCTAAAAAAATCATAAAGTCATAAAATATCTCAAGTTGAAAGGGACTCATAAGGCTCATCAAGTCCAATTCCCTGCTCCTCACAGGACTACCTAAGACGAAACCAATATGACTAAATGCTTCTGGAGCTCTGACAGGCTTGGTTTCATTACCCTTCTCTGGGGAGCCTATTCCAGGGACTGACCACCCTCTCGATGAAAAACCTATTCCTAAGGTCATAGAGTCATAGAATAGTTAGGGTTGGAAAGGACCTTAAGATCATCTAGTTCCAGCCCCCCTGCCATGGGCAGGGACACCTCA